>CALNHX010003586.1:0-146232 GCA_940337035.1 Agriotes lineatus | reverse complement strand
CTACATGTGGTAATTTAAATAATTTTGTTTTAACTGCGTTCTTCTTCTTATATATATATATAGACAAATTAACTTTTAAATGGGCAACAAGAAAGATAAAGAATCAAATCATACTGTTTATGATATTTGATCTGAATAATTACTTTGAAAGCACAATTATTATTGTATTATTAGAATTCATGTTCAAAATATTTTTTTTAAATACGAGTACATTTTTTTGCGTATTAGTATCTATCCGTAGCTACAAAGCATCATTAATGAAATTAAAGTAATAGTAGTACTTTCCATAGATGGCACCTATCATTGAACGCATCTGTGAAAACTTACAATTGGCCGAAGGTCCTCATTGGGATGCCGAAACTCAGAGTTTGTATTATGTGGATATTTATGGTAAATCCATTCATAAATACCAGCCTTCTACTAATGAGAATACGAAGGCGTATATTGGTAAATTTTCATTTCCAGCATTTTCTCCAGAGTTATCTACCAACATTGAAGTTTTATGAATTTGTAATTTTTCAGTTTTATTCTCTTTTAGGAAAACATGTTTCATTTATCATCCCCGTGGAAGGAAGTACCGATCGCTTTTTAATTAGCATAGAACGAACTTTGGCTGTTATTACTTGGGATGGGATTAGCAGTGAAGTTTCTAAAACAGAAAAAATAGTTGAAGTGGATAGTACCCCTCTAGTACCAACTCGAAATTTTAATGACGGCAAAACAGATTCGACCGGAAAGCTGTGGGCAGGTCAATAGTTAATGTAGTTTAGTGTTTCTTTTGTTAACTATTTGAATATTAAAGGCACTTTGAACAGTGAAGTTATGACTAGTAATGCTAACGTTGAAAAGGGCACTCTATACAGCTTAGGGGTTAATAAACAAGTGAAGAGCCACGTGTCTGGCCTGCGTTTGTCGAATGGTTTGGCATGGAGCTCAGATCTAAGAAAATTTTATTTTATTGATAGTGCAGAGGGCAGAGTTGACCAGTTCGATTTTGACGTACAGAACGAATCTATTGGTAAGAAGTTACTTTATAAGGCATTATAAGCGTTAACATTAATATTTTAGCAAATCGCCAACCTCTGTTTACGTTGAATAAACACAACCTGAAAGGCCTTCCTGATGGGCAAACTATAGATGCCGATGATAATTTGTGGGTTGCCGTTTTTGGTGAAAATAAAGTAATTAAAATTGATTCTCGTAAACCAGAGACATTACTTGATACTATTGAATTGCCAGCCAAGCAGGTAATTAATTTTGTTAATACTTAAATTGTTATATTGATGCATACGTTACAATTGTAGCTCGTGTTATTTTATTTTTTTATATTCACGTTTTAGTGTTATGTTCATCATTAATATCTAAGAACGATAAAAAATTGGTAGGTGTACTTTAACAACAAAACTGAGAAATTCAGAAGCAATCAGAATTTAAGATCATGTAACAGGAGAATATTGAAACATAAACCGAATATCTTTTACTCTTGAAAGTTTAGACATTTCGATTTAATATAAGAGATCACTTGCTTTTCATAATATCGAAAAAGAAAGCTGTAGGAAATGTTTGTCAAACTTTTTAAGCTTGGCTTTTCATTTTGTAGTATAGCAGTTTTATTTCAGCAAAATTAATAAAAATTTCAGAAAATTAGTAAAATTGCGACAATGATAAAAATAAAAAACATTTCCTGAAGAATCAATATCATTGATATTATAAGCAAGATCTCAAAAATCCCTTCTAACATTAGCTATAGGCAAGGAAATGAACAAATAACAAGAGGGAATGTAACATGTAAACCCCACATACTTGCTGTAAAGTAAAGTCTTTATACCACTTTATCAACAGAATTCATTCCTCCGTAGAATATATTATGTTTTTACTTACTCAGTAACGTTTCCATATTGCATTTTAAAAATAAATGCATTTACACATATTGCGCGTTATAATAAACTCTCTGTGATATATGTCTACCTGGAATAAAACCGAGAAAATTTTGCCTATTTTTACTTAAACTCAAGAACTATTACTTAAATGAAAGTAATATTTTGCACATAGTTTAGGTTTTTACCCATGACGAAAAAGGGCATATTTTAGACCCAACATATACAAGGCGAACACCTTAAAAAATCATTCTTTTTTTCTCCTTTAATATTTTCAAAATTTTTAGTTGCACTTGCGAGGAAAGTTCCGTGTAAAGCCCGTTACAGATCTTTTCCCGTACAAAAAACAAAGAAAATATTGTAACCATGAAAAAATCACCTTCCCAGATTTCTTCAGAGCTTCGCGTTTCAGGGTCCCTAAATAACGAAAAACATAATTTCTCAATCCAGTCTGTCTGTCGGTCGGCCTGTCTGTCTATCTGCCTGTTGGCGGTGTACCTCAAAAGCTATTTGTTGAAAGAAAACGATATTTTGTATACGGATTAGATGCCTACCTAGCTAGAAACTGAATATACTTTCGGCCAAGTATATACAGAATGATCATCTTAAGAAATAGAATATTGTCTATTTTTGCATTAACTCAGAATAGTTTGGACCCAACAGATACAGCCTGAATATCTTAAAAACAGAAAAGTGCACGTTCTATGCAAACGGCACTTGCTAGGGAAAGTCCGTCTAAAGCCCTTAACAGATTTTTTAATCCTACGTTTATTTTCGCAGTGTACCAAATGATAACGCCCCGACGAATCAATAATTATACCCTGGCACACTGTTCACCCCTGTCAATTAATACATTTATTTGCCTTCAGGTGACCTCTGTTGCTTTTGGAGGTACCAATTTGGACGAATTATACGTTACAACTGGAAGGATATCTATCAGTGGAGAAGCATTACCTTCAGCACCAGAAAACGGTGCAGTTTATAAAGTTACTGGATTAGGAGTAAAAGGTTTGCCAGGAGTCCGAGTCAAACTATAAATAATTTTCAGCTATTTAGATTAAGTACACTGAAAATGTTAATAAACAAAATAAGAAAAACTAAAGGAACGTTTTTTTATTATAATCACTAATCATAGGCATCTCGATAAGGTTAAGAATAATGACATAGTTAATTTATGATTTAGAAGTAAATTTAATTGATGGTTAGTTATATCAAATATTTTCTGCAGACAAATTGTTACCCACGTAATTCATCATTTAATATTTAAAAATAAATACACGAATATGACATAAATACCCATTTTAATTTAATTGCCCAACATATAATAGATACATACATACGAACAACACAATGCAATTTCATACAATTTGTCTTAAAACGTTTAACTCCAATTATCTCCCAGGGCATTGCTATTTTCCGCCTACTAAGAGCCAGACTCTGTACTTCGAAAAAGATATAGGTAAGGACAAACTTTATTAATATTTCTTCCTGTTTTATGTTAATAGATTTATGTAATGTTAGCATTTTACTGTTATTACGTATAAGATGCAAGTAGTGTCAACGTCTACCAGAGATAATAGGTATGTTAGTAAATAGTTTTCGAATAACGTTCTATGAAATAAAAACTTCAATCAGTCACGTGTTTTTGAAATCAGGGAAGCAACATACTTTTAATAATCAGATAGATTTGCTTATGGAAAGCACTAGATGGAAATATCAGAGTATTAGCAGAGGGTTTAACTAAAAATAAAGGGTTACTGGATATATTCCATGGCTTATAGAACCATAGAATAGTTAATAATAATAACACTACTACTCATGTGAACCTAGCAACTACCACAAAGAAAATTCAGATTAAACGTGTGTAAAGCAAGGGGTCATTTTTGACCAATCACGTACCTCGATGGCTACACAGCAATAGTTGATCGCCCAATAATTTTCCAATGTTAATTTGGCTATGTCTGATAGTAGACATACTCTATGCAATTCAGGTTATCTGCAGTAACATTTTGGCGAGTGTTTTGGTAAATACCTATACGAAATAATATATACATAATATTTCTTTTAATATTAAGCTGTTGGCCATTTATTTTATGTATCATATATTATTTTTACTGGATATATTTCATTATACTAAACATTTTTTATATTGAGGCCTCTTTATTTTATTTACTAGAAATAAGGTTTTTTTACTGAACAAAATTACTTATGGTTTTAATATAATAATGCGCGTTTAATTGGTTGCCTTGCTTTATTGAAAATTAAACTTCTTACTGCCGCTTTGATTTTTTGAATGGAACATATTATTTGAACTAGACACTATATTTTTCGTAAACATCTAGTATCATTTTTACTGAAGATTTATTATATTACGTGGCGCTTATTGTTTTCTTACTGATTGTCTACTATTTTTACCAAAAGATTATTATTTTTCTAAACATCTATTGTTTTAATAAACATTTATAATTGCACTAGCGATGTTAAAAGCGCTCCGCTTTGCGTCGTGCTTTTAAACTCGTCGCACGTGCTTTAAAGGCATACTTATACACTAGTATCATAATATACTATCATTTGAGGACTTTCTCGATAGTAGAGAATTATTATTATATCAATACATTAAACCAATCTAGGAATTTTACTAATCTATAAATAGAACAATAACGTTTGCCATCAGCAACATTATCACACATAATTTGCTATCGTATAGGATTCTCATCGAACCGCTTGATTAGTTGTGTTCTAGCTTTTAAACTTGCAGGATTGTAAATGTACGTAAGTGGTGTTAATAACTGTGTATTGAATATTATTTTAAATAATGTTCTTTTTATAGAAAAATTAAGTTCTTAGATTATAGTTATTTCTATAAAAAAAACAATATTGGTTCACGAATAACATAATTATATTAATTGGACAATTTCACCGGGGTATTTTTATATAGTTATATGAGTATTTTGTATCAATTATTTTTATTTATATTTCTATTGTACAATTTTAGTAGGAATTATTTCCAATTGCTATTTGCTAATAATTACTATATATTTTATATAAAAAATGTGTTTAAATTACGGCATGGGCGAGTGCCAAAAAAGAAATAAGTGGCAGATTTTCTTTAAAATAGAATTTTACTTGATATTGGAAATTTATAATTTTGAAACTCTTTGAATAGCAATCAATCAAAGGTCAGTTAACAGAGAAGTACTCTATTATTGTTGACAAGTTTTTGATAACGTATTTTTAATTCCAATTTGCTCTCGGATAACACTCAACGATATTGTTACGTTTATCTATTTTGCAACCACGATTAAAAGAAAATACATTAGCAGATGACATTGCAATAACTTAAGTAGTATTCAAGGACAGGCTTCACGTGATTGGTATTACTTTGAGCATTTTTATCACTGTCAATGTCCTTATAGGCGTTTTACGTGTTCGATATTTTATTTGAGTAGGAATATAGATTTTTTCTGATTTTATTTAGATAGTAGGTGTTCGCCGTCATAATACACCTTTCATAAAAGTGTTTACATTTGTATAGGGTCTTCTTAAATCTTTCAACAGGTATCTGCACTGAGACTAATTCGAGGTTATGAAAAATAAGTGCCAGATAGTACTATAAGTTCGGGTCTACGACATCTCGGCGAAGCCATTTTGGCGCCGCCACTTCGGCGCCGCCATATCGGCGCGGGGCCACCTCGGCGAAGGCCATCTCGGCGCCGAATTCAAATTCGCAAACTACAGTGTGCACTACGTAAGAAAATTATTATAAACAAATAATAAATAAGTGATCGCCAAAAAGCTGGCATCAAATTTAAAAAATATATATTTAGAATTTCTTGGAAAATCAAACACTGGCGACCAGAGGGGGTTACAAAGTGATTACAGATGGGCTAAACAAAAGTTGTCACGTGACTTTCGTTATCAATAAAATTTTAAATTTTTAAAAATAATTACGAAACATGCATTTACTAGTCAAGATAGAGACACATTTTTCGAAAAAAGTTTTCTGGCCTTGAGATTGTTCAGTCATCTAAAACTAACACACAATAAAAATATCATCGAAATCTTGCTTAATTTCCGAAAAATAGTACTTTTTGGATTTACAAAATTTCGAAAAACGCCATTTTGTAAGTAAAGTGCCTTTTATGTAACAATATTTTTTTAATGTTTATTTCCCAAATCAAAGAGTTTTATTTTTAACACAGTTTTTTTATTATGAAATAAAACACTTTGTTAAAAGTATTTGTTTTTCCATAGCAGTCTTTGTTAAAAGTAAAATTCCTTGATATGAGACCTAAACATAAAAGAAAATGTGAGAGATCAAAGTTGGCCCGGATTTTGAAATTTGGTATAGAAGCCTAGATGTTGATTCTAAACAACTTTTATTAATAACTTTTTGTCGTATTTGCTGCATAAAAGGCACGCTACTCTACAGTAAAATAGGTTTTTGAAAACTTCCAAGGCATACTTGATTTTTCAAATTGAAATGCTGTTAGAAATTCGCCTTTAACCAAGCAGGGCTGAACCCCAAAAAATAAAAATTTAAATCGAGAATTTTTTACCTTTTATAAGAGTCGTTTCACCTATCCGGGGACACACTGTATACAGGGTGTTCGGAAAATACGTGTAGAACGGACGACCACAAGTTCCAGGGCAAAGGAACTTGTGGTCTTCCGTTGTACACGTATTTTCCGGACACACTATATACAGGGTGATTCTTAAGTTGATTCTTTCCGTTTACCAGGAAATAAAGCTAAAAAAATAAGCATTTTTTTTATTTACCACTTTTCCGAAATATGAAAACTAACGAAGGTGTTAGAGTTTTAAATTAAAAACTATACTTTGGCGCAAAGGCGGCTGGACAATTTTATTTTTGTTTATCTCTGTTGTCAAGCAATGACCTGTCAACTAGTTTTCCATTGGAATTTTCTTAATGTTATTGATACAATAATGGCTCTAGTTTATGAAAATAATGAATGAGTGAATATGCTTATTATTTATTGAGAGTGTCGTCAAAATGCCGCTGCCACATCGCTCTGATACGCGGAACGTGTATGTAGAAGCGAATGCTGATAATTTTGAACATATAATTTAAGTTATATTAAGTTTAGTTTAATTTTCGTTAAGTAATTTTAGTTCTTAATTTGAAACTTTAACGCCTTGTACTTCCGTCAGTTTTGATATTTCGCAAAAGTGGTAAATGGAAAAAAGCTTACTTTTTTAAACTTTATATTCTGGTAAAAGGAAAGAATCAACTTAAAAAACACCCTGTATATACAGTGTGTCTCTTCTAGTACGTCACTGTTTTTAGCCAAAAGTTTTGTAGCTATTATAAGATTATTTGTTATTAAATAATATTTTTTAAAACTTCTTTAAGCTGTATGTTGAAAACGAAGCCGTTTAAATCCCATTAAAGTCCAATGAACGAAATTGTTGTTACAGATTTTTCAGTTTTTTTCGAAAAAAGTTTATTCTATCAAAAAAATAAAAGATACATTTTTTGTATAGTTTCAATGGATAAAGCTAAAAAACTTATCGTATTGACTAAAAAAACAGTGGCGTACCAGATTTTTCTAAAATAAAGTAACTGAGGTGGCCCCGATGCACGCCACTGGTGGAAATAAATTAAATTTATTTTGACTAAACAATGCCACTTTATGAAATACTATCATATATTAAGTTTCATTAGAATACCTCTAGGCGTTGTCCAGATTTTTGAAAAAGGAATAATTTTTGTTTAAACTTCAACACCCTGTATCTTGTGAACGAAGCCGTTTAGGTTCCATGTTTGTCTGAACTTTTTATCTTAGAATTGATCAAGGAGTCACCCCTTAAAGTTTGTCTACGTACTTAATTAACACCCTGTATATAGATTAGTTTTAGCTGACTGAACAATCTCAAGGCCAGAAAACTTTTTTCGTAAAATGTGTCTCTATCTTGACTAGTAAATGCATGTTTCGTAATAATTAAAAAAAATGTAAAAAACCTCTGGTCGTCAGTATTTGATTTTCCAAGAAATTCGAAATAATGTTTTTTTAATTTGATGCCAGCTTTTTGGCGATCACTTTATTTATTATTTGTTTATAATAATTTTCTCACGTAGTGCACACTGTAGTTTGCGAATTTGAATTCGGCGCCGAGATGGCCTTGCGCCGAGTTGGCTGGCGCCGAGATGGCTCCGGGCCGAGTTGTCCCGGCGCCGAGCTGGCGGCGCCGAGTTGTCCGGCTTCGTATAAGTTCATATTGAGTACTGAACTATTAGAGTATTAGATTGATATTGATTACACACATTGCGTGAGATTTGTTTTAGCCAATACACCAGAACATCGATTATCCGAACTAATCGTGAAGGTAATTTGGATAATCAAACAGATAACTCAACCTGACAAAATATTTTTGAATAACCTTGAACAAATGGTATATTATTTGTGATCAAATATTTAGTATAGTGCTATTGTATACAACTTTTTTGTTAGTAGTGAAAATTTTAATGATATTCATTCTGTATTACATCTTTACATCATTAAATTGCAGTACGGTACTGTATATTAAATGAAAAACATACCGTAGTAGAGTACAAAAGATACAAAACCAGACAACTACATAATCCAATAAAAATTATAGTCTTATAACTTCTTCACTTATAACTTCTGAATATGTAACGTTATGATTTTTCCTTTCAAATATTTTTGGAAAACTGCCTTCGGTTGATTTATTTTCGATTGACATTCAAATAAATAACTCTCTACGAAAGAAAATGTATCAATTTTTCATGTTCAAAATTGTCGGCAAGTTAGTACTTGTACTTCTCTGACCAGTATTTAATAATTTGACAATTGAATTAGCAGCACTTTGATGCTACGTTCTGCATGAACAACATGGTGTACGCATTGATACAGATTGATAATGTCTATTCTTTTATTTGTTTTAGAACAATTGGATGATTTACTATTATCAAATCACAGTCGTCATATTTTCAGGGATAATCATAGAAGTTTCTCAGATATTTTTTATTTCTAACATTACTTTACTCCTTCTAAAGGTAGATATCGATTGAAACCTTCTCCTTATCATCATTGTTCTTTTTACATATACATTTCTTTATACATAACGCTGTGATAGTCGTTTTTCTCTGTTTCTGCAAAATTCCTTAATGCAGTATTTTGAAAAATTTGGCACGCGACTATTGAGGTGCTATTCTCAATAAAACTTCGTACACCTATAAACTTCAATAGATCTTAAAAGATGGTTGCCACGGCTCTAGGTCTTCTAGAGAAGGTCAACTATGTATAAATACATCCAGATATAAAAATACTTAACATAATGGAATGCCCGTAAAAGTATTGAACTGTTTGCAGATGGCACCCGTCATTCAACGCCTCTATGAAAACTTAGAATTGGCTGAAGCTCCTCACTGGGATGTTGGAACTCAAAGTTTATACTATGTGGACATTTTTGGCAAATATATTTACAAATACAAACCCTCCACTAATCAACATACGAAGGCTTACATTGGTAAAGTATTCTATGCTTTTTCCAAAATGTTTACATTGTAGTTTTATAAATCATAGTTTTTCAGTTTTAAAAATTCTCTTTTAGGTAAGCAGGTTTCTTTTATAATTCCCGTGGAAGGATATGCCGATCGCTTTTTAATCAGCTCTGATCAAAATTTGGCTGTTATTACATGGGATGGGATCAGCAGCGAAGTTTCTAAAACAGAAAAAATGGTGGAAGTGGATACTGCTATTCTAGTACCCACTCTGAAGTTTAATGATGGCAAAACGGATCCAACAGGAAAACTGTGGGCAGGTCAGCAAACAACGTAGTTTGAGTTGTTCTTCTATTAAATGGTTGAATATTAAAGGCACTATGAATTCCGAAACTGTAGCTGGCAATGATAAAGCTAAAAAGGGCACCTTATACAGCTTCGGTGTCAATAAACAACTGAAAGGCCACGTGTCTGACCTGCATATATCTAATGGTTTGGCATGGAGCGCAGACTTAAAAAAGTTTTACTTTATTGATTCTGGAGAAAATAGAGTTGATCAATTCGATTTTGACGTGAAGAACGAGTCAATATGTATGTACCTATTCATTTTATCCAACCACCACGATTAATATTATAATATTTCAGCAAATCGCCAGCCCTTGTTTACATTTAATAAACACAAGCTTGAAGGTTTTCCTGATGGCCAAACTATAGATGCTGATGGAAATCTGTGGGTTGCATCATTTAATGGCAATAAAGTGATAAAAATTGATTCTCGTAAACCGGAAACGTTACTTGATATTATTGAAATGCCAGCCAAACAGGTAATAGTTATTTACCTAACAAGTTCGGGAAGTTAATTTTCCCGAATGAGCACTTTGTTTGCAGCACGACCGAAGGGAGTGCTGCATGTAGTGCGAATTCGGGAAAATTCTTCCCGAAAGAGGTAGGTACAATGTTTTTTGTAACGAATAACTCAAAATATTTAAAAAAGTTAAAAAAATATTATTTAGTGTTTTACAACTTTACTGAGTTGGCAGCACAAATTACTAAATTTTTATACGTATCCTAGCACCTGTTAGCTTTTGTTGACGTTTACAGCGCCCCTGGAACACACAATTGCCATAGTTTTTGTGGGAAAGTAAAAAACACCCCGGTGCGGGAAAAGTCATTTTCGGCGCATCGGGAATGACCGGGAAATATGAATTTTGAAATCATGAGTGCAAAATAGTTATTTACCTAACAAGTTCGGGAAGTTAATTTTCCCGAATGAGCACTTTGTTTGCAGCACGACCGAAGGGAGTGCTGCATGTAGTGCGAATTCGGGAAAATTCTTCCCGAAAGAGGTAGGTACAATGTTTTTTGTAACGAATAACTCAAAATATTTGAAAAAGTTAAAAAATATTATTTAGTGTTTTACAACTTTACTGAGTTGGCAGCACAAATTACTAAATTTTTATACGTATCCTAGCACCTGTTAGCTTTTGTTGACGTTTACAGCGCCCCTGGAACACACAATTGCCATAGTTTTTGTGGGAAAGTAAAAAACACCCCGGTGCGGGAAAAGTCATTTTCGGCGCATCGGGAATGACCGGGAAATATGAATTTTGAAATCATGAGTGCAAAATAGTTATTTACGGTACAAGTGTGTTATAGGTATTACAAATATTACACGAGAAGAAAGTTAAGTCATCGAGACCTTTAGGCCAAAAGGATCTTTTCTCGAGTGAATTATTTGTAATAACACACTCGTGCCATAGAACATTTTAAACAACAACTCAATATAGTATATTGTATGTTAAGAGCTGAAAGTGCATTCTTGCCGCTTGCGCATGAATATTGCTGGTTGAGACGAAGTCGAAACCAACAATCGTGCAAAAGCGGCAAGCGCACTTTTAGCTCGAAATATACATACTATTTTTTCGACGACTGAGCATATTATTAAAGGAAAATATCAAATTTCGTTTTATCGCAAAAATTAATTGACAATCAAGTTAACATTACTCGCGCAGTCTATGACATGTGACGCGATTATTTCCACAAATGACGGGAGTTGTCAAGGAAACATTCGAACGTGGCTACCTATTTTGTTCACGCGGAAACCCAAAACGCTCGGCGAGCGGCAAAAAGATGAAAACGCACGCTCAGCGGCAAGTGTCAACTTTCTGTTGTCAAATGACAGTGAGAAAAATCTACTTTCGATGTCAGTCGTCGAAAAAATAACGTATGATCGAAAACTTTTCTCTTCTAGAGGGCTGAGGGATTGTTTTGTTAAAAATTTATTTTGACAGTCGTGGTAGTAAAAGTCACATTGGCATTTTATATCTGTCAATTAAGGATGTGTCAGTAATGTCATTTTAACAAATACAAATATGTTGGTTGAATACATAAAAACTAATAACAGAAACAACTGCAGCTGTTCAAAGTGATTTCCTCCATTTTCCATACACTTTGTGTTCAGTATTAAACATGCTGTCAAAGTTAATTGATTCTGTCAAAACTGTATGTTATATTATTAAGTACCTTTACTCACCACTGCAAACATCAATTAATTTTTTAAAAAGTGCACAGCCCTCTAGAGGATACAAGTTTTCGATCATACTGTATCTAAAAAACATAAATTTAAAGTGACAAATTAACTGGGAATCAGCTAAAGTAGCTAGAGATCAATACATTTGTAATTAGAGTCGCATGTGATTCGTGTTGTACGTTTGGTGGCACTGTAAGTCTATGTCAAATTCGAGATTAGCAGATTAGGTTTTCTTTGTTGTTTCACATAGACTGTCTTAAAATTTAACCTGCAAATCTGGAATTTGGCATAGCCTGACAGTGCTACCAATAATACAGTAATGAATGACTTACGGTTTTCATCCCAATAGTGAGTTATGGTTTTCCCTCACTAGTAGGTTATTGACCACTTTAGAGGTCTAATATCGCCTTATAACTAGGAGGTGTTGTATAATAGTAATTTACGATACAAGTGTGTAAAGCTAGTAAAGATGCTTTACGCATGTGCATCGTACAATATTTTATCTACGATAGAATCTAGAAAACACAGTAAGTCTAAAAAAGTTTTAAATGTAAATTAGGATTACTAGGAACCAGTCGTAATTTTGCGTGGTTAAAAATTTTAAAACACGTTGCTACTGACGACGTGACTATAGAAGTCATTTTAAACACGTTGCTCCTGACAACGTGAACTAATGAAAACATGTTATTAAACAGTCGTTTTACAAACTTAAAATTGCCAACTAAAAGTCAATTTTACACACTGTCGTAGATAATAGCTATTTATGCAACAACTGCTAAAAGTCGACGTTTATGCGCGAGACATGAAAATTAGGAAACGAAGCCGAAGGCTGAGTTTCATAACATGTCTCGCGCATAAACGACTTTTAGCACGCGTTGCATACAATATTTTATCTACGACCTTAATTTTACCGTTATTAATCCATAAATATCGATTTAGGAAAGGTTCGCATCTGCGACACTTTTAATTTATGTCATAATGAACAGTAGGCCACGCCGCGCGGGCGATTGTTTGGCCACGCCCGTGCTGTCAAGGTGAGTTACGAAATGTAATTATTGATACTCCACATATGACTGTACTCATTACATAACGCTTTAATTATTTCAAAAACGCTTTACCTGTAACGCAATAAGCAACTAGAATAGCTTTACAACTTCACTTGCAGTTCGAAATTGTAGTTTTATAACCTCACTTCACTTTTAGCCCGTGTGCTAAAAGTAAACAGCTGATTTCTTTAAACACGGTAAACTATAAAACGTCACTTTTAGTGAAACAAGCTTGCGCTGAAAGGCCTACTTTTAGTAGTGGTCGTAGATAAATAATTTTATGGTATTTTATATGGTATTGTACTATTGCTACAAAAAACTAGGACAAGGTTTTTTTAGTTGTGTGAGTCTGAACTTTTTCCTGATAACTGATGCTCGCGACGCATACGGCATTTAAAGTGTAAAATTTGGCGCGTTCGGTTGAGATGCGCGCAGTTGTTCCTGCCACGAAGATCACCCGACCTTGCATCTGGCGCCCATCTCGGAAAATCGATTTGTTAGAGTGTGTTTAAACGGAGCGTGTGTACCCATTCAATAAGGCAGTAAAAAACCCTCCTTTTTATTAACTGAAATGTAATTGTGTTCTTAAGTTTTTAAGAACACAACCACTAGGCATAATAAGTAATTATTTTCTGTGATAATTATATCCCTATTAAAAGTAACAGGAAGTTTGTTTACAAAAACCCGAAAATAGTAAACCGTTGAACGAAGCTTTCGTACTTTTCCCGGTTTAACACGGCATGTAGTGTTCTGCATTATTATAGAGGATTGATGATTTCAAATTATTTCAAAACCTCACTGCCAATAATGTCTAGAATAAGTTTAGTTTCAATAGCTAAGATCATTTCTTGCTTAGAAAACACTAAATTGCACATTTATCTAGTTCTATAATTGTTTTGTATTGTAGTTTTTGATATCAAAATTTAATATGACAGATGACAGGTTTGAATTATTCGCGTGACAGTTAGTAATGCATCAACTAAAATAATAAAAATTCGTGGCTTCTAGATTTCAAACTTGCCCTAGTTTTTTTTGTAGCAATAGTACTACATTTCTACATGCAAAATCGTTTAGTAATGTGGTACTTTACACCATATCAACCATTACAGCATAGCAACAACAATTCGTTTTACGTTTGATAATACTGAAATGTATTGTTGGTGACACTGTAAGCGTATGTCAAATTCGAGATTAATAGAATCAAATTCGCATAATTGTTGTACCTTTTTGCAGAAAATCTATTAACAAAATTCTTTGAATGTTACAAAAACACATTAGAATGTTTCTAGCCCAAGGTTGAACTTTGGATTTACGGCACAGCGGGGAATCTTTATGTTTTTATTGCATACTCTTTACATAATCTCTGAATCATAATAATAAATCAAAGATTCGTCAATTATTGTGACAAATCAATCTAAAACATTTTTGGGAACTCGCCTATATCTCTCCAATAGTGTTAGAGAGATCGTCTCTTCTACTCTGCTGAAAGCATTCTGGGAACCATCTTGCCGATAACTTCTTCATACTCAATATGTTGACTAACATATTTTGTGCTACATGATAAGACAAGCCAGTTTCGTTTAGTATCTCTAGTACATAATCTTCTATGATACCATAGCATGAATTTTATCAACATTGTCTTGAGTAGTCACCGTATCGAGGGTTCTCAGGGTTCTCTAGCATATTCATCTTCACAGGTTTGTCTACCGCACTTCAATTAACGACACCAGCGTGTAACCGTTTTATAAAATAGAGCACATTTTTCTAATGTATTAAACATATCGACATATTCATAATTTTTTTTCTAGAGGTATTTTATTACAGCTCTTAACTCTGTTTCGTACATTTTGAGTGAAACCTATTGCACTATTCTGTATTTTACAATTTACATTACAAAATTTGCTACACTAAAACGATTGCGACCAAACTTTTATTCTTAGAAAACTATACAGGGTGTCTCAAAAACAATAGGATGCCCATTAATTATAGATTTCTTAGATGATAATAAACCGATTAAACCTAATATACCTTGGTACAAAGTCCTTCCAGTAAGAAGTTATAGGGCCTTTATGTTAAATTTTTAATTTTTTCTTTCTATGTTAATTTCCACAAATTTAAAGATACCAATTCGAATTTTGGTACATGTTTACTATTATTTACTGCACTAATTCAAAAATTTTCATAAATTAGACTTGACTGTAAGAGGCACTTTACCTATCTTTGAAAACTTGTTTTAGCTCTAACTTCGTTATATGCAACATTGTTTGACATTATAGGTTATTATCCGAAAGAGACCTAAAAAACGCAAAAATAAAGTGTTCCTAGTTCATAAACGTAATGTCAACCGTTTGCCTTAAAATGCATATCAAAGGTTATTGGTTGTCATTAAGCGTGGAATTATCAAGTAGCCATGATCACAAAAACAATGATTGTGATCTGGTGAACAGGCCAGAAATTGCAGGCATCGTCCATAAAAAGCTAATTTTTCGGTCTAGATACATAAATAACTATTTTCGAAAACTGATTAAAAATGTTGACATTTACATGACCTAAATCGGTTGTCAAAGTAACTGTTTTTTGTTCACAGGATGTAAAAGTCTTTTACAATCTAGAACAAAAAAGACTTTTACGTTCAGCGATTTTTGATTAAAGAAGAGGTCACAATGTAGACAAACTTTTCTTTGAGTTTCCGCTAATGTGAAGCTGTGCAGTTTTTGAAAAAACTTTGTGTGATACTCTAGAATCAAAAAACTATTTTCAACTGGCATGCTTCAGAATGGCAGGGACAGTACACTGACAGATCATTTGGTGGCCAAAACTAGTCATTTTTTGCTAAAGGTTGGTGAAGCCATGTTGCCAGATTTTGGTAGGCCTATCCTAAGGTGACTCTATAGGTCCGATGTCACGACCTAGAACAATATAAACAGACCGCTTTACTATTATGCCTTCGACACGAATATTTTTAAGATTTTATAAACGTCAATTTCTGGCATTGATGTCTGAAATGTCAGCTTTAAAGATGAGAGTGCAAAATATATAATATTTCGTACGTAAAGAAAAAATAAATATGATGAAATTGTAATATACAGTTGTCTTAGGGGACACTTTAATTTTTTCCAAATAAAGACAACACAAAAAACGAAACTCCGACTTTTTTCCAATATCTGGGAAACTGGAAATGGAAAAGTTAAATTTCGTTATGAAGTATTGGTCAGCACTAAATTCTGTAATATTATCCCGATGTAACCAATATTCTATTTTGATAAGTTAGATTCTCACGCAAGTACCTATACCTTGATACAAGCGTCAGCCGAAATGTAAAAATTAAGCCGTCAAACTCGTATCGATGGTAAATAATAAGCCATAAAAATCTCAAATTTTACAGCAACAAGCCCAGATGACAATTCTCGAGCCTTGGCCGTATATCATTATTTAGCCTAACAACGCCGTGCGCGGGCGGAAGCAATAAATCCTGGAACACAAGCAGTTAACGGTCACTCCAAACCAACAAATTGTACTTGTAAAAACGTCAGAGCTAAGTACTCGAAAAACGCATTGGACGGGGAAACAAAGAATTAAGCTACATACTGAAAGCGGCGAAAGTGTCCCAAAACACTTAAGACAGCAGAGCGCGCATTCAAATTCACAGCCACCATGGCCATAATTCACGGAGGTCGAGAAGGCAAGTATGAGTAAAAGATCCTCGGCTGCCCTACAAAATGCAATAAATTAACTGGCCGGCGTAATAAAGACCGAAACCAACCGTCACAGTACACGGGCAAAAAGAACCTTTAACCCTCAGACTGCGGAAACCGGGTCTCAAGTGACCCGGACTTTCTTTTTTTTTTACATAATTCTACCGTTTTCCAATATACTGCTTTGGATGTTTGCGTATTCCTCAAAGCTGTTGTGGAGATGCTGTAGACTAAATTTCGTGGAAAAATGTCTTGGTATATCTGAGATAATCCGCTCGGGCCACTTGAGACCCGGTTTCCTCGTTTCGCGCTCCATTGTTTTTTTCATGTTTTCTGGAGTATAATAACACTGAGTAAAATAATAGGCAAAAAGAATGGATCCTAATAAAATTCTCCTTACGGAACAACAATTGTATGACGAACTAATGCGTGATGATGACGAAAACGAAGTTCATTTTTTGTCTGATGAGGACAGTGGCAGCGATAAAAGTGAAGCAGAGTATGAAGAATTTTTTAGTCTGCAGGTCAATAAAAATAAAAGTTTTATGATTATATTATCATGTGCAAGTATGTATTAGAAAAACAGATACTGTAGTGCTTTAAAACTAATTTTAAAAAATTGAATTCGATCCGGATCACTAGAGACCCATTTCCGCACTCCTCGTAACCGAAATTATTTCCGCCGGGCGAGGGTTAAGAGCGCCCAGGGTAAATTATTCATATGCAGAAATGGCAACATTTATTCTAATTATTGGTGCCGCGTAAATTGTACTATCAAGTGTTGCGTATCAAAAATTGCGCAAAATTACAAGGAAGACGAGGGACTGCGGCCCAACCCAGAATCTAGCGAATTAGCGGCACGCTGAGGGAAATACGTCCGAAAACTAAATGAACTCAATCGCAGCGCAGTAATTAAGCGGCGAGTTATATACTCATGCCAATCCCGTCGTGTTTGGATTCAAAATTCAAGTGGATTTTCGAGCAAGATAATGCGGCTAAAATCAACCCGCTAATTAGACGCGCCAGGAAATTAGCATTACGCATTGCATAATCGAATAATTTATCCCAATCACGTCGTGTTTGGATTCAAAATTCAAGTGGATTTTCGAGCAATATAATGCGGTTAAAATCAACCCGCTAATTAGAAGCGCCAGGAAATTAGCATTACGCATTGCACAATCGAATAATTTATCCCAATCACGTCGTGTTTGGATTCAAAAATTAAATAAACTCAATCGCAGCGCAGTAATTAAGCGGCGAGTTATATTTATTCCAATCACGTCGTGTTTAGATTCAAAATTCAAGTGGATTTTCGAGCAATATAATGCGGCTAAAATCAACCCGCTAATTAGACGCGCCAGGAAATTAGCATTGCGCCTTGTACAATCACCTAAATGAATGCCACCAGAAATCTGTCTTCACGCCACGGGCCAATAAGCATCGAGGGAGACAGCTACCCCGGGGTTCAGGCCCTTTAAATAGAGACACCCTGGCCTTAGGAAATCACTCTGCCTCGGCGGGTCGAACAAGCATCTATTCCAGGATCATCAACCCTCATCTCCAGGAGTTTAACCAACCTCGAAGGAAGTCACCTAGTCTGGACTCTGCCGTTCCCCGAGCTGTCGCTTCGCTGGACTTGGAGCCTATCGCCCTTGCTGGACTTAGAGCATATCACCTTCGTTGGGCTTAGCACAGCCGCCTTCCTGGACTCTGCAGCCGGCCGTCTTCGTGGAACTTGGACGTCAAGCCACATCAGTCGCGGCCCCCGAGAGGACGACAAGCGTCCGCTCCTGCAGCCCCAGCCGCTTCTAGGACGCTGCGCCCTTCAGCCGCCGCCTCCGAAGGATCCCACCAGCCGGACGTCGAGCCACGTCCGCCGCCGCCCCCGAGAGGACGACGAGCGCCCGCTCCTGCAGCCCCAGCCGCTTCTAGGACGCTGCGCCCTTCAGCCGCGGCCTCCGAAGGATCCCACCAGCCGGACGCCGAGCCACTTTATCCGCCGCACCCGAGAGGAATACAAGCGCCAGCTCCTGTAGCCCCCGCCGCTCTTAGAACGCTGCGCCCTTCAGCCGCCGTCTCCGAAGGAACCCCACAGCACCGGACTATGGACGCCAATCCGCCATCTTCTTTCTCTTGGTTATATGTATATGTAGTCTAGTTCTAAGTTAAGCTGTACCAAAATAACTATAATAAATTTTTCTCCGTTTAATCAACTGTTTAGCAGAGGGTAACGCCTCCTCCCTCCTTCGACTGCCACCATTTTTACCACCGCCACCGTTGCTACTTGGAGGTGTGTTAATCTAATATACAGATTGTCCGAAATCCGTTTTGAACATAGGAAATTAATAAGTGCGACAAAAAAGACATAAACAAAATGAGTAGCAGAACAAAGATAGAATGTAAACATGGCTAGGTAAATGTTTAAACTAAAATTCAGTCAATAAAACAAACAAACACTTCTGTCAAATATTTTATCTGCACACTTTGAATACACGAATTGCTCCTATCAGCAAGTTATTTACTATTCTTTACTATTCACATAAATAAGTATTTTTATTATTTAAAGCTCACTTTATACTCTTAATGACAGATACAATATTTGACAGAAGTGTTTGTTTGTTTCATTGACTTATTAATTTCTTATGTTCAAAACGGAGTTCGGACAATCTGTATAGTCGAAAACAAAAATAAAGTAGATAAAAACCTTTTTCTGCAATTGTTTTCTCTGCAAAAGATGCATTTAGACAACACCTTTTTGAGAAAAAAAAACCATTATACGGCTTTTGTCTACTTTTTTAAATTTTAACTGTATTCGAAAAACGCGCAAAATGCTGTCACATTAAAGTGTCATAAGTATAAGCTGTGTCTAGGCATACTTATGAAAACTATAGATTAATCCATCTTTATAAACAATGTTTATTCTTTTAGGTAACATCTGTTGCCTTTGGTGGCGCGAATTTAGATGAATTATATGTCACAACGGCAAGTCTACCTTTTGGAGGAGAGACAGCGCCCCCGGCACCAGAAAATGGAGCACTTTATAAAATTACCGGTTTAGGAGTAAAAGGTTTGCCAGGAGTTAGTGTTAAACTATAAGTGATTTCTAACTATTCTTTTCCGTAATACTATTTTGAAGATGTTGATAAGAATAGGAAAACGCAAATTACTTTTTTTGTTATAGCTTCAGTTATAATTACAGTTATTTGCCTACCAGTAGGATAACTATCCAATAAACAAGTGCCTGTTCCGCTATGTAAATGTCACAGATACCTGTTTAAAAGTCTAGGCATTTGTAATAAGGTTAGTTTTTTAGTACCCTATGACATATTAACGTAAAATAATAGTATATTATACATCAAGGTAGCGAAGTGCAGTATTATAACCTGAGCGCATATTAGATACTGAGCGCGCAGCGCGAAGTATCTAAAGCGCGAAGGTTATAAGACGATTCGCTACCGTGGTGGATAATACTATTTTTTGCACTACCAAACGGCTTAATACCTAAATTCCCAACAAATTTCGAAAATATTTTAACTGTCAACCTGACAATACAGCTCTTTAAAACGTCAAAATTAAAATAGTTATATTTGGTAACTTAGCAATTTATTAGTTACCACGGTGAAAATTGTTTATTTTACTTTCTCTCCCTTGGTAGAGAAAATCAACTTCACGACCTAAAGATAGGCCAATAACGGTGCGTTCTGAGACTAGTAGTGCAAAAAATTCTTTCTTTAACGTTGTTTACAATTTATAAAATAAATTCATATGTAGTACCTACGGTAGACATAAATATAGTATTTACTTTGAAAATGTTTATTTACTGAAACATATTACATGAAGAATTGTTTCCCAATAGGCAACACAATATAGGAGTATTTAAACTCTTATTTGTTCTTCACTTGTAAACATAAATTATTCAAGTCACTATATTCCCCTTGAAAATGTCTCTTAACTGGCTAGCCTGTCAAATTTTACACCCGTGCTCATAGATAAATGACAGCGTGCAAAGCCAGAGTTGTCTTCCTTAGTATGTGTCATATTGATGAATTTAGTTGCTTGTCGGTTTGATATTGTGAATAAATGGTAAATTTATAGTTATTTACAAGTGAGGAACAAATAAAATATTCAACAATACACGCAAGGTAACGGGTTTTACTGGCTCCAGTAGATGACTGGCTCACCAGTCATATCCTTCTGTCCGTCAGTAAAAACCCTTTTACCAAGCTATAATACTATGACCCATTAATATAATCGATTCCAGCAAAAGCAATAATTTCAGGTAAATGTATAAAAAGAAAGTTAAAGACAAGGTTGGATAACGTTTAATCATTTATTAATAAACATAAAACGCAAACAAAAATAGTATATTATGATATTAGTGTATAAGTACGGCTTTAAAGCACGTGCGACGAGTTTAAGAGCACGACGCAAAGCGGAGTGCTTTTAACGTCGCTAGTGCATTAATGACACTTATACACGTGTATCATACGCTATTTTTTCTACGATCGTAACAGAAATATAAAAACTTTTCCGGCACATTGTGTTAGACATTTTAGGTTATTTTGACATTCAAATTTACGGCAGAGAGTGTTTTAATATAGTATTAAAACACGCCACTAATGGCAACGTGCAAAAAAGACGTAATTCGGGCGCTAATGTTAAGAGTGCTACAAAAGTCACTTTTGACACTAGAAACTGTGCAAAAAGTTGTCATTTTGACACGATCCGATAAACAGTATAGTCGGCTCTTCTGCAAAATTTCTTATTGGATAAACAAGCATTTAATTTACGATACAAGTGCGTAAAGCTAGTATTTAGTCACAAGTGGGCAGAGTTAAAACGCTAGTGAGCCGAGCGTTTTAAGCCCCGCGAGTAACTAAAGATGCTTTACCCATGTGTATCGTACAATATTTTATCTACGATAGAATCTAGTTTCAACGCCATACCTCGTTTCGTTTTTGAGATATTCTGTTCACAGCAGACAGATACACAGACACACGGACCAATGAGCAAAAACATATTTTTTATTATACCTGCATCAGAATCGCCGTTTAAAGCACGCCTGAGCGTGCGTAAACAGGCGATTAAAGCTCGCCGAGCCTTAAAGGTTGTCAAGGAAACGACTGAATGCAACAACGGACGTGGACCCGACGAAAACGTAAACAATTCTCGTAACTATAGTAGCAATATTATTATACCCTCTCGATTTATCACGACAAAAATTATTTCTAAGTTTTAACTAATTTCCAGTATTGCAGGTATAATAAAAAATAGCGTAAAGTATTCGTGGAACTGGTCTTCAAAACACTTGCTCTATTTCGAGCACTCCGGCTACGCCGTCGTGCTCGAAAACTCGCGCGTGTTTTAAAGACCTTGTTATTCACTCATACTTTAATATACTATTTTGGGTTCAGGGGACTCTAAAACGTGAAGATCTGTAGAAAACTCAATTTCGAATTTTTGGGGTGAATCCAATACTTTATCGTAAAAGGAAGTAAAACTCGTCTGCAAAACTTAACAGTGTGTTATTTACTGAATGGTTAGTTGTACGTAAAAAACCTATATAATATTTTTTGTACAGAATTTCCTAGCCTTTAATTCTTGTAATAGCTAAAAAAGTCATACGACCCATAGAAAGAGAGATCTATGCGAAATACGTATTTCTGTGACCTTTGACCTTGAATAACTCAAAACGCAAGCGCGATATCGATGGGGACTTTTGAGACATTATTTGTAATGTCAAAATAAAGGTGTATGCAAAATGTCAGTTCACTTGGATTTTTTCGGCAGATGCTGCGTTTTTCCGTCTAATGTAACTGGGCTATAGCCGTTTGCACCGTGAACGATACCCAGAAAAAGACAACCGCGGAAAGAATCATTTACGAGTGTGGCTGAGAGATTTATAAATTCTGGAAGTGTGTGTTATCCCAAGCACGCTAAAACAAGGATAAATGAAGAAATTAAGTTTCAAGTTCTGGCATCTCTTATAGAAAATCCGCAAATTAGTACCAGAGAGATAAGCACAAATCTAAACCTAAATAGAAACACAGTTTGCAGCTTTATTAAAAAAACAACAGGTTCCATCCTTATCATATCGAGCAACGTCAAGCTTTAATGAAATATATTTTCAAAATTGTCAATCTTTCTGGGTAACTACTAATGTCAATGAAGAACCCAATTTTGTTAATAACATTCTATTTACCGATGAGGCAACTTTTCACAATAATGGCAATATTAATAAACATAACTATCATCACTATTCAGATAGGAATCCACACATCTTAAGAGTTGTTGATCACCAGCATCGATGGTCAGTTAATGTGTGGGGTGGTATATTCAATTCTAATGTGATTGGTCCTTTTTTCTTTGATAAAAGTCTTACTATCACCCTGTACTATCACGGACAAATGTATTTGCCAGTCTGCTTCTTGCATAGATAACCCTCTTTACTGAAAAGCTTAAGCGGTTGCCAAACACAGCTTTTAAACATTTTAACTGTTTAACATAGAGGTTAGTAGTAGTGTTACAAATCCATAGCCGGTATCTTAAATTATTATACAGATAAATAGTGCAACATTTGAGTTGCTGTTGGTCAAACAAATGTCTTTAAGTTTAGTAAAAAAAATTATAAAGGAATAACTAAATACGTATTTTTTGTATTATTGTGAGTTTAATGAAAATAATTTCAATTGGTCATTCGCTGAACATTATATTAGAATATAGAAAACGTATTTTTTTGTAGTAATGTACATATACATACCATAGAAAGTTTTATGTTCGACTGCTTAAATCGAAAAAAATCGTGTTTATAAATTTGACGTCTGTTCTGTGACAGAAAATGGACAGAAAAATGGACGTTAGAGTGCCTTGATGGATATTGACAGATTTTTCACGATGGCCACTTACGAAAAAAAAATGTTAGAAATATTCATTACCATAAATTGTCGCTGATTCTTGATTTACAAATACTGTTTCTTGCTAATGTTCAAAAATGTCAAGTTATGTGCACATTTATTATAACATCTACTTGACAGTGACAATGCAGTTCAATTTACTTTTAACATTATTGTACTATAGAGCCTCTCAGGGTGACAAGACGGCGTGGAGAGGATAGAGAATGCTTTCCTTATGGGAATTTCGCTCCGACATTGCCAGTTCTATGCAACGGGTGATGGTATAAGTTGACCGAAATAGACGAAAACCAGAAGTTCCCAATAAGTTCTCACGCAAAATTTTAATTCAGAAAGCATCATTTGTAGTTCAGATTAATCAGTTTGAGAAAGTATAATTTGTAATTCAGAAACCATTATTTATACAGGGTGATTTATAATAGGTGTAAAACACTTTACTATCTTGTTCCGGAAGTAATTTTAAGATAAAAATGTCATATGGACATAGGTCATATTCCAATTAGTTACAGAACTACAACAGATTTAAATTTTAGTGAATTAGTAATGATTATTAAAGAACAATTTCAAAACATAAGTAAAAACAAATTGGAATATGACCTATGTCCATATGACATTTTTATCTTAAAATTACTTCCGGAACAAGATAGTAAAGTGTTTTACACCTATTATAAATCACCCTGTATAGAAGATTATAAATAATTAATACCTATATCTTATCATTTTTAAAACTGAAGTAATTTACTGCACATCAGGTTTAACGTCTGCTGTATGCATCAAATTGGTTCTTAATTACAACCATAATGAGGATGACAAATTTGTACTTCCAAAAGTTTGAGTGATTCATAACTACTTTCTAATGCAAAATAAATTAATAAGCCATTAGGGTAATTTTTGTACAAAATATGTTTAGTCTTCATCTGTTCTCAGAGCCTGTTGACATATTCCATTTGCGATTATTTTTGCATAGTGTTCTATACATTTATCTATTGTTAGTGCTTTTATTGTTGTTTTGACCGCCCAATGGAGGAAATTGTTAAATGGAAACGTGGACAATCTTTGCAAGTTTCAGAAAAGCAAATAGTAATGAATCTCGTCAGTTACCATTTAAATCAAACTTAACGATTCGATATCCACTATAATCAAAAAAGTGTCCGAAATAAGTGGCGTGGGCGAAAAGAAGCTTTACAACGTGAGACAAGAGTACACTTCACCAGCTGGACTACTTCCTCCAAAAGAAAGGCCCAAAAAGCGCAAAATTGTTACATCTCGTGAAAACAAATACAACGGAGAAATGAAGAGTGACATTCGCAGAATAGTGCACCAGTTTTATCGGGACAATATACCGCCTACAATAAATTCTGTGTTAGCTGCAGTAAATGGCAATGCAAATTTGCCTAATTTTTCGCGCGCAACAATGCATCGCATACTGAGTGACATGGACTTTGTGTATGAAAAGCGTGGCAGAAAATCTATTTTAATTGAAAAGCAAGAAATAATCTCTTGGCGTCATCGTTATTTACGCGAAATTCGTAATAATCGTGAAGTTGGATACAATATCGTGTATTTGGATGAATCGTGGGTAAATATCGGACATAGTGTATCGAAAGAATGGGTCGATAAATCGATTAAATCGCATGGGGATGCATTTATTCGTGGATTGACCACAGGTTTGAAAGCTCCTACAACTCGTGGTCCACGATTTGTCCTGTTACATGCAGGATGCAAAAACGGGTTTATTGATGGAGCAGAGCTGACTTTTTTGGCTAAGAAAAATACCAAAGATTACCATGATGAAATGGATGGACCCAACTTCGAAAAGTGGTTCGAACATCAGTTGATTCCGAATCTACCAGAAAAAATCTGGTGTGATACACTCACACAACTTCCTTTTACAGTGATCTTATAATTAGTCAAAAATTTCATTTTTAATTTTTAACCATTTGTTAAAAATTTTCAAAAATTACAAATTCTACAAAAACGGTACAAAATCGAGTGTTAGTTGAAGAGACAAATTTTCTCTAGAATTTTAAGGTGAATTCAAAAATGTAATAATATACCGGGTGTTTTATTTAAAATAGGAGTTAATAAAAAAAATTGAAAAAAAACAAAAGAAACCCACTTTAGAAATATTCAACTGGAAAATCACCTATCTCACATCAATACACATTAAAAATGTAAGAAAAATGTAAAGTTTAAAAAAAATCGTTAGAGCCGTTTTTGAAAAAATCGAAAAAAACTGAAAAATCACAAGAGTAAACACCTACTTCCGGTTATGCGATTTTCTTCAAAAGCTTGGTGTCTCATCTACATAGTACACAAAACTTATATATGAAGTTTCAATGCCATACCTCTTTTCGTTTTTGAGATATTCTGTTCACAGACACACAGACAGACAGACAGACCAATGAAAAAAAATATGTTTTTTGGGATCAGGGGACTCTAAAACGTGAAGATCTGTTGAAAACTCAATTTCGAATTTTTGGGGTCCTTTATAGTAGTAAAAGGAAGTAAAAACTGTTGTTGTTATGGACAATGCGTCTTACCACAGTAGAAAGTTAGAGCAAATTCCGAACAGTACTTTAAATAAAGCCGAAATTCAGGCATGGCTTCGGTCTAAAGATTTATTTTTTGAAGAGGACTATTTAAAAAACGAATTGTAGGAAGTAGTTAATACCTTCAAACGAAACTATGATGGGTATAAAATAGAAGAAATTGCAAAAAGGCACAATGTGAAGATCTTGAGACTCCCGCCCTACCATTGCGAACTGAATCCTATAGAATTGGTGTGGAGTGAAGTAAAAAGGTATTTAATTTAAATATTGTCATAAACACTGTTTAATTTTGGCATTTATTGAATTGTAATGCAGCAAAAGCTTCCAAAATGTCATTTAAATAAATTTTTAATGTTATCAAAGATCGACACCCAAGATATTATAAATACATAATTAAATTAAACATCCTTTGCTTAATTAGTTTATTGTCCATAATTTTCTTATTTAAAATTATAACATCCACGATTTATCACCATATTTTTTAATTATTTATTAGTAATCTTTAAAAAGTAAATTTAATGCACAATTAAGCGGATTTTTTTAAAGGTACGTAGCCGGACATAACACGAATTTTAAGGATAATAAAGTCCGAAATTTAATCAGTGAAGCATATTTGCGAGTTACGCCAGAAAAATGGAATAACTATGTTTTAAACTTTACAATTAAAAATTATAATCAGTTACTGTTTTTTCCAATTTCTATTTTAAATATATAAACTCGATTGCCGTGAAACACATATTCGTTTTATTTATTTTTACCGGCTATCAAATCCACTAAATTTGGCGAATTTTATGCTTGTTAAAACCTAATTTTACTCATTAAAAAACTATGACAAGTTCCGATTAAAAGAATTATGTGTTTGTGATAACGGAGATCCTACTGTACGCAATTGTTTCGTTCTTAAACTTGTTTGAATGCCACTGACAAAACGTACCAGATAATGAGGGATTATAGTTAAGCTGTCTCTATTACAATAGCCGGATTTGTTTGTCTGTGATGGGGGCATATTTTCTACAGAACACTTTTGTGGAGACATATGGCATCGCTGTTTGCCATAAGGCCCTGTACTGTCTAGTCACCCTGAGACGCAGTATAGATTAATATTAATCCAGAAGGCCATGGACGTATGCAACCAAGGGCACAAGCGCAACGTACTGTAGCGCTTCTACAAACTATGAAAAACACCTTGAACTAAAAATGCTTCGGGCCGCTTAGAGACGTTAGTCTCGCATTAATCCAGGAGGCCGTGGTCATAAATGCAAACCTTCGTTAAATTAACATTTATGGATTAATAACAGACAATTTAAGGTCGTAGAAAAAATATTATATGCAAACGCGTGCTAAAAGTGTTACTGCACTCGACATGTTATGTAGGTAACTCAGCCTTCGGCTTCGTTTCATAATTTTCATGTATCGTGCATAAACCTCAACTTTTAGCACTTGTTGGATAAAAAGCTATTTTATAATAAAGGGCCAATTTAAATTATTATCTTGTACTTGTAAAATTTTTTGAACTTTGCTCGGCATGGGGCAATCGTAGGCTAGTAAACTTTTGAAAAATGTAGCGGCTCTTGTGTAAAGTAAATAAATAGTCATCGCTATTATATAGTCATTTTTTTTTTCATATGAAATGCCATCTAGGGAAAGCATTGCTACTAGATAGAATTGTGTTGGTACATACATTTCTGATTATTGTTTTTGCAGTGAGGTTAGGTTTCATGTTGACTGGAGCCCATCATAATTCTTTTAAATTGTAGTACTGTTTGTTATAAACAGATATTGTCGTCACTTCAATACTTATCCAGTTAAAACTAATTTATAAAATCAGATTTCAAGTTTGTAATACGCACAACTAAAATTTAAAATAATTTGTCACCACTCAACATGAAACCTAACCTCACTGCAAAAATGATGTACCAACACAAATCAGTCTAGTGATACTGCTTGTTGCCAATTGTTTCCGTAGAATTTTGCTATTTGCATTTCCATATTAGTACGCTGCAATTAGACCCAAACCTCAACATCCAAAGTAAAAGTTTCCCTCCAGCTCCAAATTGTTCTATACAGTCCACATATTGTTTGGTAAAAAGTTACACCATTTTAAGCGTCGGGTTTGGGGGGCGGGAGGGGGGAGAAGTTAGTAAATTAGTAGTTTTTATCAATTTTTCTTAAATATTTCGAAAACTATGCGGTTTAGCGCGAAAAGTGTTATATACAAAAATAATCTACATTAAATTGCGAATAAAAATAGTCCTTTGCATAATCTTGCTAAAGTGAACGGTTCCAGAGTTACGGAGGTAGTACGGTGTAATTAGTCCAAAAAACGGCCTAACCTCAACATCCAAAGTAAAAGTTTCCCACCAACTCCAAATTGTTCTATACATTCCACATATTGTTTGGTAAAAAGTTACACCATTTTAAGCGTCGGGTTTGGGGGGGGGGGAGGGGGGAGAAGTTAGTAAATTAGTAGTTTTTTATCAGTTTTTCTTAAATATTTCGAAAACTATGCGGTTTAGCGCAAAAAGTGTTATATACAAAAATAATCTACATTAAATTGCGAACAAAAATGATCCCGTGCATAATCTTGCTAAAGTGAACGGTTCCAGAGTTACGGAGGGTGTAAATGTAGAAATTTTTTAGATTTTTTGGAAAAAATATGACATCACATAGTTCGCACAGTACTCTAAAGAAGAACAATAACAAAAATGACAGCTAAACAAAAAAATAGTTTCCTTAGTGATGTCATATTTTTTCCAAAAAATATAAAAAATTTCTACATTTACACCCTCCGTAACTCTGGAACCGTTAACTTTTAGCAAGATTATGCACAGGACCATTTTTGTTCGAAATTTAATGTAGATTATTTTTGTATATAACACTTTTCGCGCTAAACCGCATAGTTTTCGAAATATTTAAGAAAAACTGATAAAAACTACTAATTTACTAACTTCTCTTCCCCCCCCCCCCCCCCAAACCCGACGCTTAAAATGGTGTAACTTTTTACCAAACAATATGTGGAATGTATAGAACAATTTGGAGTTGGAGGGAAACTTTTACTTTGGATGTTGAGGTTAGGCCGTTTTTTGGACTAATTACACCGTACTGTATTGAAAATGGGCTATATAATTTTTCGTAGTTAGGCTACAGGCTACAGAGGTTAAAGACCAAGTTCAAAAGTTAACGCTTACATAAAAACCTGATGATTTTGACGGATTTGAGTAGAATTTAAATTATTATTAGTCTATTACCCAAACTGCCAAATCTATTACAATTTTTTAAAATTTCGATTACGAAAAAAAATCAAGAGTTGGCAACTCTGTGTTATTTTGTGCTCAGTTGCTTAAAAGCGGGTTGTTGGTTTTGTTTGTTACTTCCTTTTATAGTGTTATTATTAGTATAAAGTGTTAATTAGTTAGTTAGTATTGTAAGCATAGTATTAAAAGGAAGTTGGACGGAAAAAATGGGAGAGAGACGTAAGTAATAATTATTGAGAAAATAAACAGAGGATTTTCATAACCTTAAATTTTCAGAGGTAGATGTCCGTTTGCTCATTGAGTTAATCCAGCAAGAGCCCCACATTTTTGATAGATCAATTAGGATGTTTAAGGATGACAGGTGAAGCAGGGGACTTACGAAAAAGTAGGCCGAGTATTAAATATAACAGGTAAAATGTTAAAATTATGGTAATTAACAGGAATGAGACAAATTATTGTTTTTAGGCGAGCAGTGTCGGAAAATTTGGAAAAATGTATGCCACAGATACGTCTGGGAGAAGAAAAAAGTGAGGGTAACACACTCAGGTGAGGAGTATGATGAAAATGACTCCTTATGGCCATAGGTACATATAGCGGTTGAGTGGCCTACGAATTAGTCTATGGCACGACAAATCGTATCCCAAATTAAAACTGTCTGGACTTCTACGGACAGCTTCTTCGAGGAATATGTAGCTGAAAGGTTGCAGGAAATGGTACCAGAGCAACGTTCTGCTAAAAGTTATGCAGTGGACAGATACGAGCTGATATTATGATGATGCCCTTCCACGTTTGAATTACAGCATGGCTTGCAGTGATCCAGGTCTTGTCTAGGTAGTGCAGTTTTAATATTTTTACCTTCTTTAACTTTCGCGTTGTGCGTATTGTACCATTTTTTCTTTTAATATGTTAGGTTGCATGTGTTTATAACTACTAAAAATGGATTTTTTTTAAACAATTTAAACATCATTGTTGCCTTGAAATTTGACAGACTTCATTAACAGCAAACAAAGTTTTTTCTAGTCGGTGACTTGGAATAAACGAATTTGAAATTATGGACTATAAACAAAAATAAATATATTACATACAACTAAGATCAGAAAAATAAAATCTGTGCAATACCATACATATGGAATTCATAAGAATCGAACGAACGTGTTGATGGTTTGAGATAGTTCAAAACGTCAGAACGATTTTTTATGTTTTTTTTTAATTAAGCATAAGTAGTTTTCTTCGGAAAGTTGTTACGGAATTTAAAAACTCATGCAAAAAAATGAGAATCCAAATTGTCAGTATTTTTGGGTTATCTGAAAATAAAAGTGAACTATGTTACACTAAATTACTTAGTTTTACCCCAATTTAATCAACATAGCTATTAAAATAAGCAGGACAGGACTTCTCTGAATATATAGTTTAATTATACCTCTATTACTGTTCATCTTTACTAAAATAGATGAAATCGAAAAAAAGGTATTTCAAATTTAAAAAAAATAATTTGACGTTTCTAATCTGTCAGATTATATTTTTCGTGTAAGTTATTGAGATAAGGGTAATAAAACCACGTACATTAGTTGAGCAGAAAACTGAAAATAAAAATAAGCCATCGGACATGCGGGATAACGAGCAGTCACACTAATTATTATGACGAGTACAACAATACTAAAAATGGTAAACCAACAGTTTCACACTTCAACGTTGTTTGCCGTGCTTCTCTTGCATTAAATGTCTTCAAGAGTACAATTTATAAATTAAAGAAGGACGGGATACAGTGCCGCACATTATTTAATGAAAATATGAGCCAGAAAGTGAAGAATGCAAAAACCGAAGTCAGCCAAGAACGCCATCACGGACACTACATATAACATGTATGCAGTTTGTAACCATGAAAAGCCTAAAGAAACGCCTGTGAATAGGACATGTTACCGCTAATTACCGATACTCTGGTGGTAAAGAGGGGGGCGGTAAGCAAGAGCGGCCGGCTTCTCAGCCAGAGGAGGGCGTGGGTTAAAATCGGAGACTCAAAGCTTCAGCTGAAAATAAAATAAATGGGCGCCAGGTAGCAGTAACCCAGCTCTTTGCTAATCGCACATATAGGCACACGATAAGATGCGCTACCAAACACTTCCTGAAAAAAAAGAGGTACGGCAAGGGAACATAAATAAAATTCACTGGCCTAAGTAACGATTCAGTATAATCAACAAATCGTAAATTGGGATCCACAAGTATACACAATAATTACTACGGTATATTCCACAAAATATCTCAATAAGGAGACCATATCACAGTTCAAAAAAAATATATCAAGGGTGGCTTGAGGCTAAAGTCACCACAGTACAGCCAGATTACACATACAAGGGCATCAAGCGAAATCAGCGGGCGGGCCCAGAATTAATAAAATTTCACACAATATGTATAAAGTGCTAAATAACAGTATTAGTAAAAGATTACAAAATTGATATTAAATTTGGCCAAATGCATTACTAAATAAGCACTAAAGAAGAGCTCGGAGACTCGTGGCTCCGGCGTAATGATTAAATTGAAAGGTAAATTTAGTAGATGGGTTGAATTTAACTGAACACCCTGTATGCAAGGTTCCTCTCGTAATTAAATAAAGATTAATTCACATTAGCGTCGCCGCGGTCCGACAAGATCTTGCGGTAATACCACGAAGCGATTTCGCGAACAATGCAATGTACTCTGCATTATAACGACCGAGGTGCGAGCAGTAATAATAATTGCTTGCAAAGCTGGGTAAATAGCATAATTCAACGGTGTAATTAATAACAATTAAAATCTAAAAAGGTAAACCGTCGTGCACTTGGCTTCACAATGTGGACATAATACCGTTACAAATTTTACATATACAATTCCGATAAAATCTAGCCCGAATTCGGTTACAACGCGATTCCGATAAAACTATTCCGAATTAAGAAGCACTTTCGCCTAAATGACCTACTTGGCTATTTACTGTGCAGAAGAGCTACCGCTAAAACTGATTCTTGTGAAGGCAAACTCAATCATAATCGTGCACAGGTGAGTTCATAGCTTTAAAAACACACAATATAACAAACGTACGTCTATCGAGCACCTTGCAGCGTTGCCACGCAAACGGCCTAAGGGGGCACTTGATTCCCGAGAGTTCGAAACGGAAATATTAAACTGACAGACCTTTGGCAGTGGGCTTCTCTTCCGCTGCAGCTGTTAAAAACAGGATGGGCCTAAGGACCACGAGGGGGCCAAGCTATCACCAGGTAGCTGAAGGGATGCCATAGTCAGCGAAACTCGTCACCAGGCTAGTGGCTACGTGACCACAATGCGACAGCTGCGATTAGCTCGGTAGTTTCTTGCTCCCAACGAGGAGAATTCGACAGGCATGCTACCGTCGAGTAAAAGGTACCGTCGAGTAAAGTACCGTCGAGTAAGCGCTGAAAGGCAATTAACCATGGAAATACACCGAATAAGTCCAAATAATTCACCTTACCCGTTTCAGGTTTTCTGCGGCTGTTCAACGCCAAAGTAAAAACATGTGCTTTGCTAGAGCGGAATCCCCAAACAATATTCGGGTTGGAATTCGCCAAAAATGCAACTCACAAAGCCTAATTCTGAACTTCCATGGAGTTCAGGACACAAAAGGCACAATTCCAGGTTAGGATGCTAACGAAAAATCCTGGTTAAGGTACGTCATCAAAACATAAATTTCGAAGCACCTAGCTCTTGCAGCACAGGATGGCGGAAAATGTCAAGATGGTTTCCAAAAACTGATAAAAGCCCAAAAATCAAATTTCTGGGGAAAGGGAAAATGCATGAGGTGAAGCCTACACTGCAGGGGCATTTGGACCCATAAAATCGACCGAATGGTTTACTTAGTTTGCAAAACAGCCATCAAACGATCTGAATGCTCAAAGATAATGCAGGGAAAATCATACCTCAAGAAATACATGGTAAAAAGTTAATTTTAACCGAGATTAGGGCAAATAATTAGGCGAATAGCTAAAAATGAATTTTGACCCGTAACAACTCTCCCCTCACTTAAAAATAGGTAAATTCCCCGAATTTACCGACGCAGAACTTAAGCATGCACAATAATGAAACCTCAAGAACCTTCCAGATGCACAAAAAGAACCAAAGCGGATATCCAGCTCAACCAGGCCAATGTCAACAAATTTAGAAGCGGATACGTAAACCAAAAAAAAGTTCGTCACTGTCAGAAGGCGAAAAGAAATAAGGGAAACACACAGGGTCGTAAAAGGATTGAAAGTCGAGAGAAAGACCGAAGGGATAAACGGCTCTCCAAATGAATGTCATGCAGAAAAGGACATCGGAACATCCGTCGCTGCTGGATGACAAAGGCGCGCCGGTGGATGAACCGATCCAGGCCCAAGTCTACACAACACCCACCGAGAGACCGCCTTCCAAGAAGAGGAAAATGAAAAATTAGAGTGGTGAAAAAGGGCATGGGATTAGGAAGTTCCAGAAAAGAAAATAGTGGACGGCACAGAAGAGGGATGGGAAGGATTGTCCGTTGTCTCGTCAGTCGGTCATCGTAGGGTGGAATTAAGTAGAATAGCAGAAAATTTCAAAATTGGAAAAGGCCGAAAAAGTTTGAAGTCTGCACAGGCAATGGGTACCAGGCGCGGGGCCCCGTAGTGCACACCGCGATCATAGGCAACCATCCCCTGGGCCGACAAGAAAAATAACCCTACACCCTACTAGTCTAGGAAAAGTGGGCAGCCCTGGACCGACTGCACACTGAAACACTATCCTCCGTGACCGGATAGCGGAACACCGGAGATGAGACCTCAAAGGTGGCTCACTCCTGAATGAACGACAAGATGGAATGTCTCAGTCTACCTTACAAGTAAGGAATAGACGGAAAAGTAACCGACCGTTCAAGTCCCCAACCATCCTCCCAAAAAGACCAGAACGAAAACTTCCACGAAGCTTTCTACAACGCAGATTAAGGAACACAAAAAAAAAACGAACACAAGAAAATAACCTCAAATCATAGCTACATTTGAAGACCAGAGGTTCGACAGAACATACGCAGACTAACAATAGACTACACCTCATTGGGTGGTTGATCGCGAATGTCGTCGTAGTGGGGTTTAAGATCTTTGGCGTGCCAAGTCCCACGCAGCAGATTACCTTCAGGAGTCTTAAGTTCGTAGACCCATCTTGATAGTCGGCGATGGACAATAAAAGGACCCACATATTTAGAAGCAAGCTTAGCTGAAAAGTGGTTTGCAGCGTCTGAGAGGACATAGTTTTTGCGCCAAACAGACTGATTCACTTGATATTCCACAGGGCGACGTCTAAGGTCATAACGTGTCTTCGATTTCTGATAAGCCTTATCCAGGCGGCGGCGTACGTCAGCATACAAGCGTTGGACTGCTTCAGAACGATGGTTATTATTATTGGTGCGGTCAAATTGTAATTCTGGCTCGGCATTCGTATTCTGGTCGTCAGCTTCTCCAGGCCGTCTAAGAATAATCTCTCGACCAAAGTTGATGAAGTATGGACTTTGTCCAGTTACTTCGTGTTTAGCAGTTCTGATGGCACACGCCACATGAGGTAAATATTTGTCCCATTCACGTTGGTTATCTTGAACGTAGGCTGTCAACATAGTCTTCAAGACACGATTTATGCGTTCGGTAGGGTTTGCTTGTGGATGGTAGTAAGCAGTAAACGACATTTTACAATTGTAGGTGTTCATGAGGGTAGTAAACTCACGACTGCGAAATTGCACACCATTGTCGCAGATTATTCGGCGAGGCGCACCGTACACTAGGAACACATCTTCTTCAAGATGCTGGACTATGTTCGAAGCGGTTGCAGAGCGTAATGGGAAAAATAGAGGAAACTTGCTAAAGCAATCAGCGACGACAAGTATATAGGCGTAACCTTTCTTGGATCGAGGTAAGGGACCAACAATATCAGTGCAGATGACTTCCCATGGTTTTGTTATAATAGAATGTCCACCCATGAAACCAACAGGAGGTCTCTGTTCAGGCTTAGTTCTTCCACAAATGTTACAGCGGCGTATGTAAGCGGCGACGTCAGCGCGCATCTTCGGCCAGTAAAAATGTTGTGTTATGCGATTTAATGTTTTAGAAACACCAGTGTGTCCAGCGCTGGGCAGGTCGTGATTTTGACGAATCAGGTCCTTGCGCTTTTCTTTCGGGACTACTAATCTCCATTCTTCATGGTCTTCTCGTAGATCGGAGTAAGTGACGTTGACGTGCTTATACAGCTTGTCACCTTCAAGGCGCCACAATGGGAAGCGACGAGGATTATTTTGTACATTATTCCGCATGCGGATGTACCAGCGGTCTTTAACGGCTTCGTTAATGATGGGTTGGTCTCCTATAGCATCAACTACGGGTACGGCGCGAGACAACGTATCAGGTACAACATGGTCTTTACCCTTACGGTGAATGATATCAAAGTCGTATTGTTGCAGACGCACTGCCCAACGAGCAATTCGACCAGTAGGATCTTTGATGTTGTTCAGCCATTTTAAGCTGTAGTGGTCCGTGATCACAGTGAACTTCGTTCCCTCGATGTACGGTCGAAGTTTTTCGATCGCAAATAGAACTGCTAGACATTCACGTTCTGTGGTGCTGAAGTTCCTCTCATTTCTGGTTAACGAGCGGCTGATATAACATATAACTTTCTCGCCATCTTCCTGGTTTTGGGTAAGAACGGCACCAAGACCATAAGCGGAGGCGTCTGTTTGAATCGAAAATGGTAAACTGAAATTAGGGCACGCAAGTATAGGTGCAGAGACCAGATGTTCCTTAATTGAGCGAAACGCGTTTTCACAGTCTGTGGTCCAATTAAATTTGGCGTTCTTTCGAAGCAACGAGGTTAAAGGAGCGAGCAATGTAGAGAAATTTGGTACAAAGCGTCGGTACCATGATGCCATGCCCACTATGCGGCGGATCTCGGAAACACAAGTTGGAGTGGGTATTTCAATAATGGCCCGAACTTTATCGGGGTCAACTAACAAACCTCTGGAGTTAACTACGTAACCAAGGTAGCGAAGTTCAGGTTTACAGAAGTGACATTTCTCTTTGCTTAAGGTTAAGCCAGCATCGGAAAGGCGTTTAACGACTTCTCGTAAGACGTCTAGATGTTGCTCAAAAGTCTGCGTACAAATAATTACGTCGTCGAGGTAGGTGAAGACAAAGGGTTCTAGGTCAGCCCCTATCACACGGTCTATCAACCGTTGCCAAGTGGCCGGGGCCGTATGAAGGCCGAAAGGTAGGCGACAAAATTGAAACAAGCCTCGGTTAGGCACTGTAAAGGCCGTATATTCCCGAGAGGACTCGGCAACAGGTATTTGCCAATAAGCGGATTTGATATCTAAGGTTGTAAGATAACGTGCGTCTCTAAGTTTGTCGAGGGTGCTACTAATATAAGGAAGAGGGTAAGCGTCAGGCTGACTAACCCTATTCAACTTGCGATAATCAACACAGAACCTATAGGAATTATCGCGCTTTTTAACCAAAAGGATTGGAGACGACCAAGCAGAGGTAGAGCGTTCCACAATGCCATCTTGAAGCATCTTGTCTAACTCCTTATCGACATGTTGCTGAAGGGCCGGAGAAATGGGGTAGTAACGCTGTTTTATAGGAGGCGACTGCGTTTTAATCTCATGTTGGACCAGGTGAGTACATCCAAGTTTATCACCCATAGCATTAAAAGTACTATCAACAAATTCTTGCAGCTGAAGGCTCTGTTCACTAGTAAGGTGTTCGACAGATTGAATGGCGTCGACAGATATGTTAGGGTTGTTCGTAGCAAAGCTCCATTCATCCCGGCGAAGGTTAGGTATAATGTTCATCTTGCGCCAGAAATCGATTCCCAAGATAAGCGAATGGGGTAACGAAGGGACAACTAGGACGTCCATGACACAGACTCTATCTCGGAGAGTTATAGGAATGATAGCAGTACCTATACTAGAACACTCATCACCATTGGCGACTACACAAGAGGAAAGGTGTTTGGTATCGAGACGGCAGTAGTCCTGTAGCATCTCCCAACCTTGTTTACCTAAAAGAGTTCGAGAAGCTCCGGAATCTAAAAGGCCTAGAATGGAATTTCCAAAGATAGAAACCTTAAGGTAGGGTCTTTGATCGTTATCTGCATGGCTAAGTATAAAATCGAGTACAGCTTGGTGTTTGAAATTAGAACTTTCAGACTTTTCATTCGGATCAACAATCGGTTCGTTGGCCTTATGTTTGCAGCGTGCTAATCGGCCTCTTAACGACGCTGGACGGCGTTTCCCGAACACGACGGGCATGTTCTAGTTGTATAATCTGGTTTCCCACATCTGTAGCAGTGTATCCTTTTAGACTGAGGGCAATCAACAGATCGATGGTTGGGTTGATTGCAATTCCAGCAAATCATAGGATTAGCAGCATTGGTGTGAGTCAGACCGGCACAGACTGAAGGAGTGGGAACAGAAGCTGAATCTTCCACAGAGGCTATATTGAATTTCGAATGTGATCGACGGTACGCTAAGTCTGGTTCCAACGAATTCTTTCCATTAGTTGGAGGATTTCGAAAGCGTGAGGTTCGTACTTGAGTGTCTTCGATGATCTTGCATGTACGAGTGAGATCTGAAATAGTGATTACAACTTGTAAGGCGAGTTGAGATTGAAGATAAGGTTGCAGGTTTCTTCTTATCAAAGTGAGACGTGTGGTTTCCAACGGCACTGAAGGTAGGCGTCGGAAAAGATTTTCCATGACCGCGATGTAGACGGACACTGGCTCATCAACACCTTGGGTGCGGTGTCTTATCTCATCCCATAAAGTTGCTTCGTAGTCACACGGCAAGAAGGTTTCTCGAAGAGCTTTAGTCAGGTCATCCCAACTACGGATAGTGTCGCGAATAGATCGGTACCAGATTAAGGCATTGCCAGTAAAAAGTTCTACGGCTGCAGTAAACAATTGTTCCTTAGGTACTCCTCTAGCAACTCGGAGTTCTTCAATACGTTCCAAGAAACTTGATACGCCACTTTCACCATCATATTGTATCTTCCATTTATTGACAGGAATAAAGTTATGTTCAGCGGGTGCACGACTCGATGTAACCATACTAGTGCTATGAAAAAGTGAGGATCTTCGCTGTGAGGCATTGAGGTTGAAGTTTACGTTGGAGCTACGCCTAGGTTCAACATCTGGTGGAGATGGTTGTTCCTGATAATCGTGATAAGTATCGGGAGCTCGAGGTAGAGAGGTAGCAGCATCAGGTTCGTCTAATGAAATTAAATCTTGATCTCGTTGATTTTCAATCTTGCTTTCAAGATCGTCAAGTAATTGAAGGCATTGATTCACTGCTTCATTTTTCAGATTAGCCAAAGATTCGATAGAAGCGATTCTCTCAAGGCGGCCATACACATGTAGGAGACGAGTATATAATCTTTTGAAGTTGTTATCCTTTGTGGTGGAAAAACAGATGCCGACTTCTGCAGCAAGGATTGCTAATTTAGCTGTGCATGCTTCCAATTCTAGTGCATTATCAATGTGGACTTCGGGGAAACTAACGTTGCCACTGCGCTCCATTCTAAGTCGAGACCTAAGTAACTTGCGTTTCTCCATGACATTACCTTGGCAAGAAATACCCCTAACTAGTAATTCATAATCGAGTTCATCGACAAGTAGGCGATCAACGTCCATCTTCGGGTATTCAAAAGAGCGACAAAAAAGGAAGGAAAAAAAATAGTCTAACAGCTAACAGCTAACACTACTATTCAAAACTAATTAATGTGTTGTATAAACACTCGAATAAAATTACTAAAACTATCAAAATCTATTATTAGAACATTAGCCTATAACTAACCCTGCAACAAAAATTATCAGCAAGTAGCTAAACGATATGGCAGGATACCCAATTATCTAAATCACATGCATCTGGAAACTCATGCAAGCCAATAAATCTATCTAACTATCTAGCTAAACATGCAATATGAATACTATACCACCAAAACTAATTTAAACGTATAATTAAATATATCACAACAAGGGGGAACAAATTTGCTCACTCAACCGAAATCGAGGCCAGGAGAAAACAAGGTCAGATGAAGCAAAATCGGGCTCCACGACAGGGTGCCAAACTTTTTTTGTTACCGCTAATTACCGATACTCTGGTGGTAAAGAGGGGGGCGGTAAGCAAGAGCGGCCGGCTTCTCAGCCAGAGGAGGGCGTGGGTTAAAATCGGAGACTCAAAGCTTCAGCTGAAAATAAAATAAATGGGCGCCAGGTAGCAGTAACCCAGCTCTTTGCTAATCGCACATATAGGCACACGATAAGATGCGCTACCAAACACTTCCTGAAAAAAAAGAGGTACGGCAAGGGAACATAAATAAAATTCACTGGCCTAAGTAACGATTCAGTATAATCAACAAATCGTAAATTGGGATCCACAAGTATACACAATAATTACTACGGTATATTCCACAAAATATCTCAATAAGGAGACCATATCACAGTTCAAAAAAATATATCAAGGGTGGCTTGAGGCTAAAGTCACCACAGTACAGCCAGATTACACATACAAGGGCATCAAGCGAAATCAGCGGGCGGGCCCAGAATTAATAAAATTTCACACAATATGTATAAAGTGCTAAATAACAGTATTAGTAAAAGATTACAAAATTGATATTAAATTTGGCCAAATGCATTACTAAATAAGCACTAAAGAAGAGCTCGGAGACTCGTGGCTCCGGCGTAATGATTAAATTGAAAGGTAAATTTAGTAGATGGGTTGAATTTAACTGAACACCCTGTATGCAAGGTTCCTCTCGTAATTAAATAAAGATTAATTCACATTAGCGTCGCCGCGGTCCGACAAGATCTTGCGGTAATACCACGAAGCGATTTCGCGAACAATGCAATGTACTCTGCATTATAACGACCGAGGTGCGAGCAGTAATAATAATTGCTTGCAAAGCTGGGTAAATAGCATAATTCAACGGTGTAATTAATAACAATTAAAATCTAAAAAGGTAAACCGTCGTGCACTTGGCTTCACAATGTGGACATAATACCGTTACAAATTTTACATATACAATTCCGATAAAATCTAGCCCGAATTCGGTTACAACGCGATTCCGATAAAACTATTCCGAATTAAGAAGCACTTTCGCCTAAATGACCTACTTGGCTATTTACTGTGCAGAAGAGCTACCGCTAAAACTGATTCTTGTGAAGGCAAACTCAATCATAATCGTGCACAGGTGAGTTCATAGCTTTAAAAACACACAATATAACAAACGTACGTCTATCGAGCACCTTGCAGCGTTGCCACGCAAACGGCCTAAGGGGGCACTTGATTCCCGAGAGTTCGAAACGGAAATATTAAACTGACAGACCTTTGGCAGTGGGCTTCTCTTCCGCTGCAGCTGTTAAAAACAGGATGGGCCTAAGGACCACGAGGGGGCCAAGCCATCACCAGGTAGCTGAAGGGATGCCATAGTCAGCGAAACTCGTCACCAGGCTAGTGGCTACGTGACCACAATGCGACAGCTGCGATTAGCTCGGTAGTTTCTTGCTCCCAACGAGGAGAATTCGACAGGCATGCTACCGTCGAGTAAAAGGTACCGTCGAGTAAAGTACCGTCGAGTAAGCGCTGAAAGGCAATTAACCATGGAAATACACCGAATAAGTCCAAATAATTCACCTTACCCGTTTCAGGTTTTCTACGGCTGTTCAACGCCAAAGTAAAAACATGTGCTTTGCTAGAGCGGAATCCCCAAACAATATTCGGGTTGGAATTCGCCAAAAATGCAACTCACAAAGCCTAATTCTGAACTTCCATGGAGTTCAGGACACAAAAGGCACAATTCCAGGTTAGGATGCTAACGAAAAATCCTGGTTAAGGTACGTCATCAAAACATAAATTTCGAAGCACCTAGCTCTTGCAGCACAGGATGGCGGAAAATGTCAAGATGGTTTCCAAAAACTGATAAAAGCCCAAAAATCAAATTTCTGGGGAAAGGGAAAATGCATGAGGTGAAGCCTACACTGCAGGGGCATTTGGACCCATAAAATCGACCGAATGGTTTACTTAGTTTGCAAAACAGCCATCAAACGATCTGAATGCTCAAAGATAATGCAGGGAAAATCATACCTCAAGAAATACATGGTAAAAAGTTAATTTTAACCGAGATTAGGGCAAATAATTAGGCGAATAGCTAAAAATGAATTTTGACCCGTAACAGACACCATGTGTTATTTTCTGTATAAATATCAACTACCTATTGAGTCAAGTTCGGGTGAAAATTTTATATTTTAAATAATTGTTCTTGTTTTAATCTGAATAAGATTTAGTAATATGTTCATATTGCATTTATTAGGAAGATAACAGAATATACTTGAACAGAGATTGACAAATTCGCGTAAAATTTGCTATACGCAGCAGGTTATTAATGTAGCAACCGACATATCTTTATTATGATATGAAACTTCTTTGTGGAATGATATACCGGGTGTCTTAAAATGAATTACATCTAGTATGCTTTGAATTTCCCATAATGCAATCCAAAACTTCACTTAAAATTGGCAATACTGTAAGTCTATGTTAAATTCGAGGTTATCAGGTTATGTTTTGCGTCAGTTTGTGTCAAAACTGACGCAAAATCTAACCTGCTAACGTCGAATTTGACATAGACTTACAGTACTGCCAATTTTAAGTGAAGTTTTGGATTGCATTATGGGAAATTCCAAGCATACTAGATGTAATTCATTTTAAGACACCCGGTAATTAATATTCTTATTTCGGTATTTCGCCACTCTGAAAATTAAAAATATTAAATAACGTTATTTAATATTTTTAATTTTCAGAGTGGCGAAATATCAAAATAAGAATATGAATCTTTTTTTTACGATCGTGTCAAAATGACAACTGTTTCTAGTGTCAAAAGCGACGTTTGTAGCACTCTTAATATTAGCGCCCGAAATACGTCTTATTCGGACGTTGCCATTGGAGGCGTGTTTTAATAATAAATTAAAATACGCTTTGCCATAAGTTTGACTGTCAACATAACCTAGAATATCTAACACAATGTGACGGAAAAAGTGTCACCCAACTAAGTTTTTATATTTCTGTTACGATCATAGCAAAAATAGCGTATGATACATGTGTATAAGAGCCATTAAAGCACTAGCGACGTTAAAAGCACTCCGCTTGCGTGTCATGCTTTTTAAACGTATTGCACGTGCTTTAAAGGCGTACTTATACACTAGTATCATAATACTACATACATAAACCTTACGATCACACCTAGTTACTCCAACTACCGCACGTAAGTACCGTATCTCACACGCTTGGATTTTACCTCTGTTTCGCGCACTTAATACCCATGTTTCCCCACTATACAGCAGCACCGGCTCATATATCGTTTTAAATATTCTAATTTTTGTTTTGAGGCTCACTTCTCTTTTCTTAATAAAACTGTTGTTCAAGGCATAGTATAATCTGGCTACTCTGTGTTCAATTTCTGGCTCTAACTCCCCCCTCGCACTTAATTTCGAACCCAAATATTTAAAGTCCTTTACTTGCTTTATAATCTCATTATTTATACTAATGTTTACATTCACATGCTCCTTTGTTATCACTAGGAGCTCAGTTTTCGCACTATTCACCTTCATTCCGAATTCTTTAAAATTTTCATTCCAGATATTTACATTTAATTGCATATCTTCTTCCATTCTAGCCACTATCACAAGGTCATCCGCATATATCATCTCTGACATAAAGACCTGCTGTAACTTATCTACTGCCACTCTGGTTTTTTTTACTCTTTTCTTGAACTTCCTAGTAATTTCATTCATTAGGACATGCTTGGTTTGACATTACAATCAATCAAAACTAAATGTTGTCAAATTATTTAATCAAATTACTTTTTCCAAACTGAGGTTAAAATTAATTACAGATACCTAGATCAAAATGATATAATTTCTACTTATAATGGCCGAAAACGTCGAGTACCCGAATCAAAGCAAATTTGGAAAACTTAATATTCTAAATTGCGCTCTAAACCTAAATTACAATGCTTTCCACTAATTTTGTCGTACCAAACTTGTTAATAAAAATACACTAACCTTCACGAAGACTCACTTGTACCTTGAGTGTATTTTCTATCAGCTCCTAACTGATTGGTAGTCGTCAAACACCTCCCTTGAGTTGTTGAAGACCCAAAATAGCTCGTTGTAGCTCTCGTACCTCTTAATACCTTGATAAACGGTAGTACAGCATGCCACAATCACTCTCACTTTCACTTACTGATGGTTTAAGTACCAACTACCACTTCAAATGGTTTCAAACAATCTTGAAATTATAATATGAATAATAATTGTGACCTTTGGTCAAATTTGATCGTGAAGAAGGCTGGCTATCTTGCTATCACGTACCAAATATACAATATTACTCTGACAATTAAAGGAAAGTTAGCCCTTTAACGTGACTTATTAAACGTCGATTATTTTTTCACTTGCAGTAAAAAACCCTTTGGTTGCCTATTGCTACCACCACCAGTAATCTATCACCAACTGTTATCACATGATACCCTTTAGATATCTTGATATTAATATTGAATTAATTAAGCAGCCACACAACATGCTACATTACATGGTGTATTGCGTTATGCTGAAAGAACGTATTACATACTCGCATATCATTCATGATACAAAAATCAATTATTCTTTGGCCATTTATGTTCTTTGTACTCTCCCCGTATGGGCCTATACGATCATCTTTTTCTTTTCTTGTCGCAACTCTTCCGTTAAGATCAATAATTATTACATTATCTCTACTGTACTGTCTATCTCATCCTGTATCTGTTCCCAAAAAATATATTTCACATCTTTAGCGTCATTTTCCGATGGACCATAAGCTACTAATATTGCCCTTACCTCATTTTGTTCCTTCTCAACATCAATTCTTAGCAATCTTTCAGAGATAATTTTCCAATTTTTAACATGTATCCAGTTTTTGTGTATTAAAACTGCCACCCCCGCTTTAGCACGATCAACCTTCTCGACTCCTCCATAAATTAACCAGTGCCCGTTATTTAGGGTAATGCATCCCATCCCTTTTTTCTTAGTCTCGGTTACACCCATTATAGCCATATCTGCCCTTTCAAACTCGCCAACAAGATCCTCCTCCTTCCCACTTATACTTTGTACATTCCATAGCCCCATCTTCTATTTTCCTTCCTTTACTACGTCAGTATTCAACGTAGTTTTTTTTTAATGAAACACCCTGTATATTTTAAAAAATATGGATCTTTTTCTAGGACTCATAAAAATTTTTGTGTATAATTCCGGATATTATAAAAACATGTTTTGCACTTTTCAGAGGTCTAGCTTTTGTGTGTCTTCTATGGGGGTGGTATCTATTACTCTTCTCTAAATACATCTTTTGTAAATTTAATTTTCTCGACAAATTAAAAATGTGACGTACAATAAGTGCGATTATGACGTGTGTCAAGCTATTGTTACGTTTTACGTTCTCGGGCTATTAAAAATTATACGCCGCATCTAAGCATTTATTTACAACGATTTATCTTAATCTATTTATAAACTAACAGGACTATTTCTAACAACAGATATACTTTATTTATTTACACGCGATTTCAACATTAATGATTCATATGGCTATATTTATTTGTTATACACGCATTATTTATCTCGCTAGATTTATGTACACACGGGTTTATTTATATGGCAGCTTCTTCCAAGCTGGAGTCGGCACTTGGACTTCCACTTCGACTTCGACTGTCCTCTTAATTCCTTTCCGCGTATTTATATATGCGCCGGGTGAGTCATTCCAGAAGCGTTGAGACCTTGCTCGTGTTCGCGCGCATGAGTCACCAAGGTCGTTCCTCGAAGGGTGTGACTCATCCGTCCGCACGTGAACCGGCTCAAGGTCGTGACACTACCCCCGCCTTAGGTCATTCTCGAATGATCGGGACGCTGAGTCATATGTTTGCAATGGCCTGATCCCAAGGTCGTCACACTATAATTCTTTTGCTTTCCATGACACACTCGGTAGGTATCGATGAAAAATGTGTGCATCTTTAAAGAAATCCTGATATCTCCTAAACTATCAATTTTTGGCACAGGACGTGTTGGGCATAAAAATTGTAAAAGAAGATGCTGAATACGACTAAGCAATAAAATACAGGGAGTGCCATTTGAAAAAATAAAGATATGGCCCTTCAAAGTTTCGAAAAGTTAACGTGTCACAACTAAGTAATGCCACAATGCAGATAAGCGTTCTTATTGCCAAATGATACTACGAAAAGTTGTTTAAGCTTGAGCAAAATCTCAATTAGATATCTCTAGGATCAAGTGCCCTGTGATTTTTTTGAGTAAGTGTCCGTAAGCGCAGGTTTTTACAGAAACTATCGAATAACTTCAAAACGGCGGAACTAAAAAAATTTCACACCATTTACTAGAAAAAGATAAATCCATATTTTTAAAATATACAGGGTGTTCCATTTAAAAAACTTAAGTTGAATACTGCCCTGAGAAAATGGAACACCCTGTATAACGAAAAATAATTTTATAAACTGCACAATAACTTCTTGTATATAGTGGCACTTGGCTCATTTTGATACGTATCTTTAACGGCTTAAGTGCAATCCAGCTTTCTCGTCATCCTATATACCGGGTGGCCATAAATATCTGACATCACATTACCTTTGGAATCAACACCGCTTTATTAAAGTGATGAATCCAACTAAACTAAATGTCATTAATGTCATCGCAACTAAAATTCCTATCTGTTAAAAATTATTACAGATTGCAATAAGTAATGAAGTTAGAACAGGAGATTTTTATAATCGAGTTGTAGGCTAAACTGCAGAATCCGGGGCACATTCCCCTCCTCTTATTGCATTTTATTACATTACATAGGTACCAATACTTATCGTAATTGAAATATAATGCTAACCAAACATTTATAAGTAGCTAATTCCATGGCTACCGGGATCTCAGATATTTATGGCCACCCGGTATAAAAATAAACACTTTTTAAAAAGCACTCTTAGGGCATTCCAAGAGGGGTAAAGATATTTGGTATATAAAAAAGTTCCATGTTGAATTAACGCTGTTGAGTCCAATATATGTAACAGCCTACCCAAGCCGTGTGTGTATTAGTCGAGATACTCTACCGACGTTAATAGTGTTGCCAGTATTTCGGGATTGGTAAAACCGTTTAGCACACCTATTAATATTATATATGACTAATTTATAAACAGCGAACTGCTGAAAGTTATGAGCGAGAGTATTTTTGGAATAAAAGTAATTCATTAATACCCGTAGTATTATTGCTTTTAATGTAAAAACTAAATTTTCATTCTTGGGGAAGGTTGCACGTTTGTTAAAATATTAAAGATAATTTTCATTATTTTTTACCAAATTGTAACTCTAATTATTTACAACATTTTTATTTTATTGTCACTTTTATTTCAACCTACGTCAATGTATCTCATACTTAACTTGCATTATTTCGCCTGTTTATCTTAAATTGTGCTATTCTTACAAACAAAAGATGTACAGCCAATTCATTCCAGCTACAAAAAATGGGGTTGCTGTTAAAAAATGTATGGTGTCATCCATGGGAAGAAAATACGAAAATAATTATTTTCTTCAAGGTAATTTTAAACGTAAGTTTTGAGCGTGCCCTGGACAAGAATGGTAAATATTTGTGCACAAAGAAAACAAAATTGCATACGGTATTTTCTAAGGTAACAAACGCGTAAGTGAATTATAGGATGCGGCACAATTTATCCGTGTTTAAATTGGCGCTTTAAAGAGACGCCTTTGAACTAAATTACACAGACCTGCAATGAATTCTCTCCCTAAGATTTGATTAGCGATTTCAGTAGATTTTTGTGTATTGATTACGGAAAAAATTGCGAAAGAATTCCATCACGTCAGGTTTTTCCATTATTTCGATTTTTATTTTTTCTCTGTACATTCTATAGAAAGCAGGCTTGACGATAATTTTGGCCTTCTTAAATTTGTTGCTAGACCCCGTATTGACCATATTCTGATGGATTAATTAAACTTAATTAGATATACATTTACTAAGTACCAGACTTCCACATGCGTTCTAGAACTGTGGTCAAAAGACAAGAAGATCTACTTTAATATAGCAAAGCCTTTGGAAGAGAGAGAACCCCAAAACCACATAAAAGAATTTTGCTGCTGCAATGTTACAATTCGAAAGCTAAAATGAAATCCTCTATCCAAATGTCCAATCAGTAACACATCCTGTGCTCTGCGATTCAGACACTGCTTAGCCATCTCCTTCATATTGTAATGATTTCTGTCCTCATTGTTGACAACGTTATGTAATTATGTAATGACCCCTACACTGACTGGGGTTAATTATTATTTAAATATGTAATTTTAAATGTTATAAAAAATGAATACGGTCACTACACAATACTTTGTTTAATTCAATTCGAATTTTGGCTGATTAAATACCACAGCAATCTTCTGAGTTTGTTACTGGTTAATCCAACAAACGGTAGTACGCCCTCAAATTATATTTCACTCATCTATACCTTTTATATTAGCTAGCTCGGGAAAATTAAACCTGAAACTCAAATCTCTGGGTTGGGATCCTTGCTTTTGTTAAAATATTTTAATATGAAACGTACGCCACTGGGTGGCAATGAAATTGGAACGCAGCGCACAACTGCTGCTTGTTCTGTCAAATGGCTGGCCAAAATAATTCGAAATATGCGGACAGCTCGCGTGTTTGTTTAAGTTTCAAAAGGATTTAATGAGCAAATTTTCCGGTAAGTTTTAAAATTATCGCGCCTTCAAAACGGCGTCACCTGGTTCATTTGTTTCAGGCCAAAAACCTCGCCTAATTTGTTTGTGCTATACACCTAGCTGCATTTGTTTTTTCTAACCTCAAAATAATGATTAAAAATACGATTCCTGGAAAAATGGTTGCTCATGGACAAAGAAATTCAATGGGATTCGGTTCCTTGATTCGTCCTTTAGGTATGGTAAAACTTTTCGACTCTCTAACACCGGTTATTCCTGCGGACACACTAACCTTAAAATTTATTATGTTGGCTGGTGCCTCGAACCCACTCTGCGCTGCCTGCTGTGTAAGATGCGCCCCCAGGATACTGGAATGGCTCATGTTGCTCGTATCCACTGGGCTGACTTGCTGGTACACCTAGGAAAAGCTCCGGAATCCCTGCAGTACTCCCAACTGGCTGAATCGGAAGCTTCGCTCGTTGCCGTTCCCGTCAGATGGAGGTAGCTGAAGAAAAATCACTTCACGACGTGAAAATTGCTACCTTTACTCTTGATGGTACTCCTCTAAATTCTGAGCACTTTGGTATATGTTTTACTGAATTAATTTTATGTTAACTGTATAAAAACTTAATTTATTTGAAGAGTAAAACCTGGCTGTTAATTCAAGAATTTATTTAAATGTTAATTCCCCTTGGTCGTTATAAACAAAACACTATCTAACAATTTAAAAACAGGAAATCAACCAAGTACAATAATGTTACTTTTACAATTAGATTGAACTTATGCTATAAATATTTACAAAACCTTAAAACTAAAATAATTGTCCTTTGCATTTTGGATTTTTCACTGTCTTATTGCGCCACTTAGTTTGTTTTTAATTTCACTGATTGTTCAATCCGCCACTACACTGATTAGTTTTCACATCACTCTTGTTTCATATCCTGTCGTTTTCCCCTCTGCAATTTTTACTAAAGCTGCTTCCTCTCCTCCATTCTCACATCTTGCTGTAGCATGTAGTAATTTCTTTGCTTGCCTGGTTTATGCATTCTGCAAAGTCCATCTATGATCCTTTTATTCTTACCTCTTATTTTAGAATGCTCATAAAATTGTCTACATGTTAATTACTTTAATTTCTACGCTTCTTTTAGACTGAACATATTTCGAACCCTTCTGTGCCAGTCTTATTCAAATGGGTTTAGCTTTACTTCGCACAAACCTTTTATATTACGCTAAAATTACATCAATGATTCCAACTTATGAAATTGAGTTTCTTTCTTTGCCAATGTCTTCTAATAATCTCAATGCTACTGGCCATTTTTGCCAATGTAATTACGGGTTGACAATTTATGTGAAATTTTACAGTTGTGTGAATTATCCCAACTCTGTGCTTTTGTGATTTGATTTATAATTTGTTTGCACTGCAACTAGAGTTTAATCAAGGGCTAAATACCATCGCAATATATGGACACAACCTATGTGGGACATTCAAGGTCTGATGTTGAAGACGAAGACAACAAAGAACCTGTTTTTGAAGGATCGATTGACGATTCACAGTTATTTCCCCAGTCAGAACTAAATGACTTAACAAGAGATTTAAGACTACCAAAAGATGCAGTTCATTTGTTCTAGATTACAGGAGAAGACGTTACTTTCTCCTGGCACTTCATTTTCTTGGTATCGCACGCAATAGAGAGAAGGATTTCATAGAATTTTGTTGAGGTTGGAGATCTCGTCTATTGTAAACCTATTTCGGGCTTACTGAGAATGTATAACATTGAATATGATGTGAACGAGTGGAACTTTTCATTGACTCTTCTAAGCGAAGCTTAAAAATAGCCCTACCTCATAATGGTAATAAATATGCTTTCTTGCCAATTGCTCATGCTGTACGTTTTAAAGAGATCAACCACAAATTTGGAAAACGTGTTACGATACTTTTGGAGCGTCCCCCGTAGTATTGAACTTTTGCTAGCTGAATTCTGAACTTGAATATTTATGGTTGGCATTTGCCAATTTTTGCATGCTTTAAACTAGGTATAATTAGCTGTATCTTATTTTTAATTATTTTCCTATAATTATCAAGCAGTTTGGTAAGCAACTCTTCGAATAATTACCCATATTTTACTAATTAAATTTATTTTGGTCATATTCCTACAGATATTTGTATATGGCGCTTAGGCAACCCTTGTTGCAAATTATTCTGCATCTATTCTATTTGTTGCTAGATAAAGGATATCTCTTCTTGCAGTCACATTTTTCAGGCTGTTTTTTTTCGCATCTTCTGGCCCAAAAATTTTGGAAAGTTTTGATAACTGGTAACTGGTGGATTTTTGAGTTCCTTTCCCATTTTAAACTTGGTGCAGGCTGCTAGTGCCTCGGCCGTGTGCTTAAATTTGTGAGCTAATTAGTATAGCTCAGCTCCGTTTTGATTTTTCGGAGGACCTACAAAGCACATGTGCCCTTAAGACTTTCGTATTTGATTTGGTTATACGTACGTCCTTCGCAACTGCAGATTCGTTTGAGGCCAGCATTGTTTCTGCTTTTTCTTCTGGCTCAATTCCAGCGTGAGGTAAGATAAGGCCAGTTTCTTCTTATTTGGGACTCATTTGGGCGTTGTGCGTTATAGCCATTTACTGTCGGATGCCACTTACTGTCGGATGCCATTTACTGTCGGATGCCATTTACTGTCGGATGCCATTTACTGTCGGATGCCATTTCCTGTCGGATGCTTGTTCCTGTCGGATACGATCTTGGCAGAGTCTGGACGCTTCCTGCGAGAGGTTGAACTCCTCTCTGAAGAGGCTTAGCATTCCTTTTTCGGCTGCACCCTGCGGGCATCCAAACCGTCGATTTGGGCTCCTGAAATTATCGAGTTGTCAAGGAGTTCTGCAATTCCTGGGAGCTACGCTAGAGAGTGTAGCATTGCACTCACCTGCGACATATTCACCGCTTTCCCGGCCCGCTCAGCCTTCCGCTACGACTGCCGAAACCCTCGCTGCTTTAGCCGGCTTCGCCCCCTCAGGCCAACAGGAAGGTCAGGATCCGACATGTTTTTACTACAGGCAAGAAACTGATATAGCTATTTGCGCCTGGTGTATTTTATAGTTAGTAGTATCTCGTTTCGTTATTGGTTAGGGCATGTGTGATAATTTTTGGGCATAGCAATGCTTCGTCTAGTTAGTTATTAGTGCATGCTTTTGTATAGATCTGATGCGTTATTATAATAGGGCTTTTGCAAATTTCGAGCATCCATTTTGTGCATTTTAGTGAGCTTTATTGAATCATTAATCGAGCTTATCCGAGTTTGCGAAGGCAGCTCTGCGGCTTATTAGCCCCGAGCCACGGCTCTATGCCGAACCTACGAATTTACAGGTTAGTTAGTCTACACGCTGCTGCCTTATTTGCATTTATGTGCAGCCTGGCAAATTAATGTCAGAATACTTACTAGCGCCCTGTTTAGGTTCCGCGGAAGACTGGGGTTTCGCCGGCCGCCGCGCCCCATTGAGCTCCCCTACAAATTGTATGCTAGATCTTTCGTTCAATTATTTCAGATTTAAAGCTGTACTTACTGCTCGTTGCCTGCGGTTTGTTTGATATACTGTCACTTATTTCGTCGCCATTTGCGTGTCAGCCGCCTGACGTTTGCAGTTTAAGTTCTTGTCTAATAACTAATCTCGGGTTAGTAACGGCTGTGTCGCAAGGCCCGCCGCCGGTAGAATCTTTGTCAATTCCGCGTTATTGTAATTTATTTGCGAGTCTCTACGTAGGTACAAGTTTGCCGAAGGTTTATTCAAGCGATTGCTTTAGCGTTCATGTATGTACCTGATGTATTTCCACTGAGAAAACTGCCCTGCTTTGATATGGCCATACATCCTGGTTGTTTTGACACCTAGAAATTTTTGAGTATTTACTTTAGAATCTTTCTGAGCTGATATTCGGGGTTTCGCATCAGCTGTGCGCTTGCATAACCCGGCTTTGCTATATCCTGCCTCACATGGTACCTCCGTCTATTCTAGTCTTACTCGTAATTTAATACTCGTTACGTTTTGCTTAAACCCCGTGCTATTTCAAGCCCTTGCGGAATGTCGACACCTGAGTAGCGTGTTCTATTGGTTCATGCCGTGCATGCAACATTTTAACGCGTTAGCCTATTCGCAGATATTTATAGCCATTATTGCTCGTTGTCTACTGTTTGTTTAATATACAGATATTTATATTTATTATTGCATGTCGCCTACTGTGTGTTTTTTTTGTTGCTGTTAGTTATATACATATATTTACTGCCTGCTGTGATTTTGCTTGTTACGCACTATAGTACCCACCAATATTTAAAATAAAGCTGTGATCTATTTATTGGTTGTTGGTTTGCTTATTTTTTTTTGATCTGCTGGCAATTGTCCTTACCTTGTGTACGATCCGGCATAAGGATTGGATCTGAGTCGAGGACCTGGCGCCCTTTCCTATTTTTTTTTCAGCATAGCTGGAACCCTGCGACCCTCGCGGCGAGCTAGCCCAACTAGGCCGATAATCACCAGCCGGCAAAATAACCAATATAACTTTCGCCAAAAGGTAAGGCCGACCCTCTATCTTCCCTTACAAACGTTTTTACTAAAACCAGCTCCGAGCAGCATGGATGGAATGTGTGTGGATATTTAAAAGTTCTTACTTTATTACTGGCACAGCAAACTGGTTATACAAAGTAACCGTGCTTTTTATGTGAGTGGGACAGCAAAAATAGGGAGCAACACTATATAAGAAAAACTGGCCTGCTAGAACTAACCTGGAACCAGCAAATAAAAATATAATTCGAGAGAATTTGGTATAATATATAATGTATAATCAGTAACCTCATTTACCATGTGGTGTAGAGGCTGGTGCTTTATGCGCTGGCATTTGGCGGTACAATGTTCAACTTGCCCCGAATTCGGGATACAGAGTTGGAGCGCGCATTTGGTGCTTGTGCAGGAACCATTGTGTGAGTTGTGTGTCTTGGTGATGTGTTGACCTTGTTACTCTATCTCTTAGGTCTGTGGTTCTGAGTAGAGCACAGTTAGTTTGGTGCCCAACTGTGAATGGTCTCACTGAGCCCGACTCTAATCGCCAAGAATACGGAAAATTCCGACCCTAGCGGGATTCGAACCGAGGACATGCTTAATGCAAGCCTGGCGCTTACCAATCTGCGCCACGCACCACCTGAAAACGTTTTATTGCCCTCTTTACATGTAAAACTCGGTATTATAAAACAATTGTTAAGACGTGATAAATAAGGAGGTTTCAAATATTTTCACGAAATATTCCAATTTTTGTCAGAAGCTAAATTGGACCAAGGAATTTTTGTTAGCGGTTATATAAAAAAATTAATGAAGCATAAGAAATCCGACAAAAAACTAAACGTCATAAAACTGGGAGCATGGATATCTTAAGAGATTATTACTAATTTTCTAGGAAATAAAAAAATTCCAAATTACGAAGAAATAGTTAATAACATGCTCGAGAATTTCCAAAAATTGGGTTGCCTCATGAATTTAAAACTTTACTTCTTTCATTCTCACAAGCTACTTTCCCGATAACTTAGGAGCCGTGAGTGAAGAACAGTGTGAAAGATTTCACCAAGATATAAAGGAAATTGAACACAGATACCAGGGAAAGTGGAATACAACCATGATGGCAGAGTACTGCTGGATACTGAAACGTAATGTGCCAAATAAGAGACAAACGAAAATCACACAATAGCAGCTTTGAAGAAAAACAGAAAAGATTTCACAAAAGTTTGTAACAGGTTTATATGTAAGTTTGGAAATGTGTAAAGTTTTATAATAAACTTTTTTCATAAATATATCTTGCTTACTTGATTCATTATGCCAGTTTTAGTATCTGCATACCCCCATTTTCGCTTATTTTTCACATATCCTGTTTTGAAGATCTTGAAGTAATGGAAACAAACTGAGTTCATATTCGTAATCAGCAGCCCCAAATACCTCATAAACAGCTATAAAATCCAAGGGAGAGAATCAAAAGTTTCAATATGCAGGTCTGTGTTATTAATTTTACGATTGGTCATACTCTTACAGGGCTTTTAGATAATGCAGCCCATTGCAGTAACGTTTTTTACAATTTTATATAAACTAATACCATAAACAATCTTTAATCAATGTAATTTTTTAAGTACGTTTTATAAATAATCGTCGATTAGATAACGCAGCGTAAATTCTTAGCATATAAAAATACGTTTAGGCTAGGGAATTACTGTTTTTAACTAATATATATCGATTATTTCTGTTTCCTTATGGTACAGCAAGAAATCATTCTGTCTTTCATATTTTTTAACAAAAAACATGTAGCTATCAGCTGCAGTTTTGTAAATAATACGGTTATCAGTGATGGGAACATGCCCCAGATATATTTAAAAATAAGGTAATAAACGTATTTCCGTCTATGTTATTCATATTAGTGGTTTACTAATTTTTAACTAGATTAACTAATTTCAAATTTTTATTCAAAATATTTAAGTGGCGGCTTAAAATGTCCCATGTGGCTTCTCGGAGTTAACGCTGTACCAATACTTCTTCGAACGTGTCTTAAAGATGCATCTTTGAACTGTTCGCTAAAATCATGACATTTGAAACAGGGAATTGTGACTGAAAATATTCGATCCTCACGGCCGTGAAGCCAATCAGCTGTTTACAGAAATATGATTCAATTTACAAAGCTGATTAGAGGCTGCTGATCTTGTAACCTTACCGAAACCAAAATATTGGCATTTGTGATGACGACGCACAGTGTGCTGTTTGGAACCCACAAGTTAAAAAGTCGGCTATCACTCAATAAACACGTCCGATACTTATTTACAGCGTTGCCACATTTATGGTCTGCAAAGGTCGGTAAAAAATGACAGGTGTGGTAGCGTTTTGTATAAAAATACATACGAATTAATATGCCCTCTACACGGACGATCGGTGAACTAAATCTGTATATGTTGTGATATTATACCGCCTTTTCAGACCCCCCTGAAACTCCCTGAAAATTACTCCCCACACCTTCTAGGAGGTGTACATGCACATAGCATTGAAAAACGTTACCAGACCCACAGCCGGGACGTCGATTTTGGTTTGATAATGTAAGAAGAATATGGCGAAATGGGCTTGTGTAAGCCTTCTTACGTTCGGGCTATGTACAAAATTATTCGACGCTTCAACATTTATTTACAATGATTAATTACGATTATTTATTATAAACTACAAGCACTATTTCTAACAACGATACACTAACTATTTATATACGGCTTAACAGTAATGATTTATATAGTTATACACTCTATTTATTTACACTGGATTAAACATCAATTATTTATGTGGCTATTTATGTTATACCCGCGTTTATTTAGGTGGCGGCCTTACGCCTTCGATTTTGATGAGAACTGGATGAGAACTGCGCTGAATTCAGACGGCCGTGTATTTATATTCGCTGGGGAGAGGTTTCAGAAACGCCGCGATAATTCCTCGAAGTTCCAGACACATGCATTACGCAACACATCGGGGCCACTCTCGCATCACCTGGAACAATGACTCATTCGTCCGCAGCTGGCCCCAGGGTCGTCTCCTGGCGGCTGTGCCTCACGCGTTTGCAGCTGCTTGATTTCGAGGTCGTCACACTGGCCCCACCTTAGGTCGTTCTGTCCTAGAACGAGTTGCGTCGGGTGCCTGCCACTCGCTCTTGTGGGGGTTTGATGGCGGTATTTACAGGCGGTGCCCTTCTTGCACACGGACTGGTTGAAAAAGTAGCAGCCTACCGTGGCTTCAATGCTTCGCAACGGACTGCAACAGCAGACCTCGATCTGGATGCTGGTCCGGTCGAAGACTACTTCCAGCATGATGCGTACGACCCTCCAGTTCAACGAACCCAGGCAGCATCCTAATTTCGGCACCGCTAGCCGGGTTTCGCCGTTCTTCACCATCTGCTCCTTAAGGTCCAAAAGAGCAGACCAGAGCTCCTGGTAACTAGGTTTTTCTTAAGACAACCTTTTCGTCACCAGGTAATAAATGGAGCTGTTGCCTTCCTTCAGCTGCAAAGTTCTGCCAACCCGAGGTGCCTGCTCTCGCAGCTGGTTTAACCGGCCAAACTTCTCCCGGAAGGCAGCGGCGATCCCGTTAGACATCCAGAGGTCCTGGGCGACGCAGTGTGCCAGGGAATACTGCCGCAGGGTGTCGAACAGGTCACGCTGCACCTCTGTAGTGACTCCAAATCGCGCAGTCTTCGTACCCCCATAAGCGGCCATAAACTCCTGGAAGGAGGTTCCTCCGGTCAGTAGTTGTCTCAGGGGTTGGTCCGTGACAGCCTCCACTTCCTCCTTGGTTCTGGCATATGAGGCCAACCGATTGAAGTGCACCACCCTGCACTTTCCTCGAGGAGGTTTCTGGATTCGGTATACAAGGTCCTTCAGTCGAGCAACTACAGTGTAGGGGCCTTCCCAGTTCCTTTGGAGCTTGGGGGAGAGATCGCGACGCCTCTGGAGGTTATGAAGCCATACAAATCGCCAGGCTGGAAACCACCGGCCTCAGCGCGGGCATCATATCGGTCCTTCATTCGGTCGCTGGCACCTTGAATGTTTCGGCGTACGGCGTCGTGGATCTCTTCCATCCTCTTCTTCAGGTTCCCCCCGTAGTCCTCGCCGGCCGTTTCTTCGCCAGGCTTTCTTCCAAATTTGAAGTCACATGGCAATCGCAGCTCGCGCCCAAAGAGTACCGCGGCTGGGGTGTGGTTGGTTGTCTCTTATACTGCCGATCGGTAGGCCATTAGGAACAGGTGAATGTACTGGTCCCAGTCACGCTGATGCTCGGAAACTACCTTGGACAGATGCTTCCCCATGGTTCGGTTCATCCTTTCCACCATGCCGTCCGATTGAGGATGGAGAGCAGTGGTACGGGTCTTGTGTATCCCCAGTAGCTTGCAAACATTCTGGAACAGTCCAGACTCAAAATTCCGGCCCTGGTCGGAATGTAACTCCAGTGGGACTCCAAAACGGCTGAAGCACTCCTTCACCAGAACATCAGCGACAATACTGGCCTCTTGATTCGGAAGGGCGTGCGCTTTGAGCCACTTGGTGAAGTAGTCTATGCACACCAGGATGTATTTATTTTCCGATTTGGTTTCGGGGAATGGTTCAGCGATGTCGATGGCTATCCTCTCGAACGGACTACCGACTTTTTACTGCCGCATCGGAGCTCTACGTCTTCCAACCGGTCCGTTTCCTGTAGCGTAGGCTTCGCAACTCCGGCACCACTCCCGGACATCATCTTTGCAGCTCACCCAGTAGAACCTATCTCGAACCTTCTGCAACGTCTTCTTCAATCCCAAGTGTCCCCCAGAGGAGCCATCATGCAGGTGGGGCAGAACCTCGGCCACTCTACTATTTGGAACCACCAATTGTGATCTCGTTGCCCTACCGTCCTCATCTTCCAAGATTCTGGTCAGAACGTTGTTGTCCAGCTGCAAGGAGTCCCATTGCGCCCAATAGGTCTTCACCGTTGGGTTGGTGGCGGAGACCTCTTGCCAGGTAGGTCGCCGGCCATCTCGCTTCCAGGCTATAACCGTGCCTAAGTCGGGGTCGTTCTCCTGGATGTTCTGCAACTCGTCTAGCTCCCACGAGTCGTCGACTACAGTGGTACGATTGATGAGTACCGCACGACTCTCCGGTCTTGAACAGTGGCTACAGTCCGCAGGGAAAGCTCTCCTGGATAACGCATCGGCGTTGCGGTGGGCTGTGCCAGGTCGATGATTTATTTCAAAGTTGTACTCTTGTAGGCGCTTGATCCACCTAGCCACCTGTCCTTCAGGGTTCTTGAACTGCAGTAGCCATGTTAGAGTAGCTGGTCAGTCCTCAGCAAGAATCTTCTGCCATACAGATATTTATAAAAATACTCCACGGACTTGACTACTGCCAGAAACTCCTTTCTGGTTACGCAATAGTTCCGCTCTGGTTTGGACAGGACCTTGCTGAAATATGCCAGGACTTTCTCTTGCCCATCTTGGACTTGGGATAGTACACCACCTATTCCGACATTGCTAGCGTCAGTGTCGAGGATAAACTTTCTTTCCTGAGGTGGATAGCAAAGTAGAGGTGAACTGGTTAAGGCAGTCTTGAGCGTCTCGAAGGCCTCCGCGCACTCAGCACTGCATTCGAACTGTCGCCCCTGTTCCGTTAGACGAGTTAACGGTTTTGCAATGTTTGCAAAGCCCAGCACCAACTGTCGGTAGTAAGTACAGAGGCCCAGAAAGCTTCGCAGCTCATTCTTATCCTTTCGTATTGGCCAATCCTGCACTGCCTTCACCTTACTCGGGTCTACTGCTACTCCCTGGCGGGATACGACGTGCCCCAGGTACTGCACCTCCTTCTGAAAGATGTGGCACTTCTTTGGACTTAATCGCAGGTTGGCACCTCGCAGTCTACCCAACACTTCCTCCAGGTTTTTCAGATGCTCGTTGAAGGATTTACCCACCACTATGATGTCGTCCAAGTATATCAGGCAGGTCTGCGAAAAGAGACTCTTCAAGACGGTGTACATCAGCCTCTCAAACGTGGCGGGGACATTGCACAAACCGAACGGAATGACGGAGAACTGCCAGAGCCCAGTTCCGATAGTAAATGCAGTCTTCTCCCTGTCCGCAGTTCCATTCCGACTTGCCAATAACCGCTCTTCAAGTCTAGCGTGGAAAACCATTGAAAACCTGAGAGCGTATTCAGGGTATCATCCATTCGTGGCAGAGGGTAGCTGTCTTTCTTGGTCACATGATTCAGCTGTCGGTAGTCAACACAGAACCTCGTTGAGCCATCCTTCTTCTTGACAAGAACCACAGGGGATGTTGGCGTATCGGTTGAGCATCCCCCGTATTGATTTTATGCTTAACTACGTCGGTACGGCTGCTGGGATGATCTCCGCACTCGAAGACGTCTTAGTACCGGGCCCAGATCTTCGGTCTTCTTCCGTTCTTGTTGGCTCATGCCCTTGCAAGTAGACATTACGGTGTTAATTAATGCCTTTGGGCAGCCCTTTGCCTTGCTGCCGCTGTCACTAGTAATCGTTCTTACAACGGCGGAGACCGGTGTGCACCTTCCCAGGATCGTGTTTCTCCTGACGGTTGCCGGTTTCCTGTTGACGTTCATTCTCCTTACTGGGACCTTGAGCCCAGTTTTTACCAACGTTTTCCCAACCAGGATACCATAAGTAAGCTCCTTGTCATAATCGGGTTCAATCATGCGCACTACGTTGCAACGTAGATCGCCATCCAGGTATGTATCCACGACCCTCTTAATTCATCCCGGCAGAGTAACATCTTCCGCCAATACCACTCGTACTGCGATCTCTTCTCTTGGGTGTAGGGAAAGCTCCTCCCCACCCACGTGCAACACGCCGCGTTCCAGGTCTAAAGTGAACCCACACTTATTCATGACATTCATTCCCAGGATGAACTCGTCCGCAATGTCAGCAATCAGGACCCGATGCTTGAGGGTTTGATTCCCAATCTTCAATGTCAAATCCATTTCCCCATGTGCGGTCACTGCACCTCCCGTGGCAGTGCGAAGGCGTGTCCTGGTGGGCAGCAGCTGACCCTCGTCCCGTATTACGTCAGACCTGGCGATGGACTTCGTTTCTCCAGTACCCCACACCTGACACCACTGTTACGTTTTTACGTTCGGGCTATTTACAAAATTATTCGACGCTTCTTGTATTAAACATTTATTTATAATGATTAATTACGATTATTTACAAACACACGAATTATGAAGGCAGAACACAAATTACTTATAAACTACAGGCACTATTTTTAACAACGATACACTATTTATATATGGCTTAACAGTAATGATTTATATGGTTATACACTCTATTTATTTACACTGGATTAAACATCAATTATTTATGTAGCTATTTATGTTATGTACGCGTTTATTTATGTGGCGGCCTTACGCCTTCGAATTTGATGAGAACTGGATGAGAACTGCGCTGAATTTAGACTGCCGTGTATTTATATTCCCTGAGGAGAGTTCCAGAAACGCCGCGATACTTCCTCGAAGTTTCAGACACATGCATGGCGCATCACATCGGGGCCGCTCTCCGCATCACCTGAAACAATGACTCATTCGTCCGCAGCTGGCTCCAAGGTCGTCTCCTGGCGGTTGTACCTCACCCGTTTGCAGCTGCCTGATTTCATGGTCGTTACATATATATTGAGACATTTTGACTGGAAAAGGGGTCGAACTAACAGCGATCTTAATACTTTGGCAAAAAGTTTTAGAGCTAATAATGGTTTGTTGAAATGAAACCACTTGATGATAAGGTCAACGTTTCGATTTTATTTGAAATTATTAGCTCTAAAACTTTTTTCCAAAGTACTGAGATCGGTGTTAGTTCAACCCCTTTCCCAGTCAAAATTTCTCGTCCTGTGTAGTAACCACCGAGCTGTGAAAAAATAGGATTCTGTTACAAAATACGATGCATTTCTACCAGATCAGCAGGGAGTAGAGGCTTGAAGCAGTCACCTATTTAAAAATGTGGCGTAACGCACGTAGAAGCCAGCAGCCGCACAAAACAAGAGGTTTTCTCAAATTAAATGCGTTCAACATCTCGTGACACCTGTGCACCTACGAGGCTACAAAAATAGTGCCAGAAAACCTCTTTGGTGGTGACCAAAACAGCAGCACTTTCCGACAAGTTGAGTACTAAGAAAAAAAGTCATCTTTGCGGTGTTAGTGAACAGTTTCTTTCCATTTTGAACGTCCCTGTATAACCTTTTGAATAAATAGGATGGGATTTCAATATGGCGGATATGTGTTTCCGCTCGGCCAGTGGCGTGCTATACTATTTGTGGTAGTGGGACACCAAGTTCCATACAATTAGGCAAATATTTCTTAAATATTTTTTGTAATAATTTTTGCAAGCCGAGTCTGTAAGAAAGTTAGGTATATATAATTCAATTTAATTTATTATTACTCCAAAATGGATAATTTAAAATATATTCACTAGATCTTTAAATAATTATATTTTGAGATTTTTCTATTTCTCTATTAGGGTTTCTACTAAATTGGAGATAGATTACAAACTACAATTTTAGCCTGTTCACTTCTATACTTGGCAGAGCAGTAGACAATAATCGTACTTTTAATTGTGAAGATCTGTCGAAACATTCCGCAGTAAAAAGTGAACATAAAACACTACTTTTCTTTGCCGTCCAATATTCTTTTTTTATGATATTTATCCAAGTATCTCTTCTACCATCATTAGAGAAACTAAAACACCCAATTCAGTGTAATTTTTCATTTCATCAACAAATTAATGTTTATAATAATTTCATATAGGATTTTAAATATAATATTTTATCTTATTTATATTACCATACATTATACAACTGTTTTCAGTGACTAAAATGAAGTTTTATTCAATAGTGAGTATAAAAGATTTTTATACTCACTAGTGAGTAAAACTTAATTTCAGTGACTAAAATGAAGTTTTATTCAATAGTGAGTATAAAAGATTTTTATACTCACTAGTGAGTAAAACTTAATTTTAGTCACTGAAAACAGTTGTATAATGTATTTTATACTCACTAGTGAATAAAACTTCATTTTAGTCACCGAAAACAGTTGTATAATGTATGGTAATAGGTGCTACTGTAACTATCTATTGTCTGTTTTGCGACATATTCTGACGGCTCAAACTGTTTAGGCATACGAATTGCTACTGTAAGATAAAACGTCGTATATCACACGTGAGCGAAATGCCATTATAAGCTCGTGAGAAATTGTATCGCTCGTGCTGGGGCACTCGCGATTCAAAATTCTCACTCGCAAATAATGATGCATTTCTCTCACTTATAATATAATCTACTATTATAAAGTTGCATTGTATTATTAACGCAAGTCGTTTACACTAGTTTAAATAACCAATTTGTTCACATTGAATAACACGAGCAGCCGCGGATTATGTTAAGTGATATGTTGGGTAAATGCTTGCGAAGTAGTTCCCAGCCCCAGCTTCAAGCTTCTTAGAATCTTTAGTGATAAGAAATGTTATATAAGCATGTGCACACTGTACTTAGTCAGTTCTTATGCCAGTTCTTATGTCAGTTAGCATCTAGTAGACACATTGTAAACTGCATTTTGTAACTCCGTAACTTGAATAAATTATTTTTTTTGATTTAACAAGATTCGTAAATTATAATCGGCGCAGTCGGTAGGATGATCAAAAACTAAAGACAAAAATCGCTTTAATTTTGTGTTTCAACACTTAATTGGCCATCCGAACAACGAACCAAGAAGACATCTGTAATTCGAAGAGGGGAACCAGAATCGTCCACATTCGAGAGCCAGAGCCTTCATTCAACAATCCAGGACTCAACAGGCCCAAAATCGCCCAGAGAGCCCTACAACGCAGGACCAGCCCTCCAAAAATCGAGTACGCTGAGCCCGCACGAGGTGACAACGCCCCGGACTAGCATCGCTGGGTCCAGTCACGTACTCAAGGAACATGAGTACAATTACAACGATATTAATGTAAGATAAATTTTATTAGCAAGTGCAAAAGTGGTTTTATTTTGCTAGATATAACCGCTCATTTTGGAGCAAAGTTGTTATAATAATCATTTTACTTTTAAGCATCTAATAACAGAATTCAATTGATTTATCAACACATTCTCAGGAGAATTGTTGTTAATAATTGTGTTAGTTATTAGCCATTGCAACTCTTAAACAAATTCAGGTGCAGTTAGCTGTAAGCCAGATCAGTAAGCGTTACTGATAGAGTAACTTAATCTCTTACTGTGCTAGCACTGCATGCGTAGGATTTCTAATAATAAAATTGCAAGCCCCGCTTTAAAGCAAGTGCATTGGTTTCCTAAAAGGGAGTAAATACACCATTCACTTGTTGCGAAGCAATAAAACGACGATTAATTTTAAGATTTAGAACTGTTAAACGTTAGGTAGCAAATAAGCAAATTATTCGCGAACAAATTAAAATTTTATGCAAGAAAACGACGAGCTTGTCCAGCTTTTCGAAAATTTAAATATTCAAGAAGTACCTCCCGCAGTACCAGTAAATATAGCACAAGCATTTCATTTGGAGTATCTCAAGACAGTACCAGAATTTGATGGCACTTCTTACAAACTATCGGAGTACGTGAGAGCCGCCGAAGTTATAATGACGCATTTCTTTCCTGAAGGACAAGGAGACGCTTTTCTACAAACATTATTATTATCTGCACTGCGAACATAACTAACCGGCAGAGCATTGCTAATTACAAGCGGACGTGAAATACCAACCTGGATAGCATTAAAAACGCTATTACAACAATCGTTTGCGGACCAGAGATCTGAGGATTCATTGCTAAGGGATCTCATGCTATTAAAGCAGAAAAACGAAACAGCGCAGGAGTATTTTGAAAAATGCCAGCAAGTTAAAAGTTTATTGTATTCCAACGTGCAATTAAACGAACCAGCCGCAGCAGTTTGAGCAACGAAAAGAACGCTTTAAGACAGTTTAACACTAAAAGCATTTTTAACCGGACTCAAGGAGCCTATGGGAAGTTTCTTACGAGCCAGAGGACCAACTACTCTTGACATCGCAATTAAATATTTAATAGAAGAGGAAAATGTAAATTACAACAAAAATCGAGACTCATCAGAACAATATAAAAAACAAATTAAAAAACCATTTCCACCGTATAATTTAAGGTTAAGCAATTCGAGCCAGGCATGGCAACCAGCACCAAGAAATTTTAACCAATTTCCCAGTTACACACATCAAATGCCACAACCTATACAAAGAAATAATTTTCCAATTCATTCGAGACCGCAACAGCAGCAGCAGCCTCAACAACGAAATGTATTTGCACCCAGAAACACAGAAGTTAGGCATCTACCAAAACCAACACCAATGGACACTAGTTCGAGTAACACCAGAAGAACAATACAACCACCAAATGGATTTATTCCTTCAGCACGGAATTCGTTTACACCTAGAGCTACATCGTACATTAGACAGTCAAATCAACCTAGAAACTTTATTTCGGAAGAGTTACACTTTCAAGCGGACCCCGAGGAAGAGGACACCATTCAGGAATATTATTACGAAAAGGAACAGGAAGAAGATAATTACTACGAAGAACAGGATTTTACTTTACCTGCCCAGAACAACAACGACACGTAGCGCAGCCAATAAATGATCAATCGCCAGGAGAAATTATAGAAGTTAACAACCAAAATTCAACGTTACCATGTATTTACATTCCACAACTCAAATCAAACTTTTTAATCGACACCGGAGCATCTAAAACTTTTATCAAACCAGAAGTAGCATATAAATATTTCCCGGAGTTAATTGTAGAAGAACCGTTCCAAATTCAGACAGCACACCAAATGTCATCTCATCAAGAAACTGCAACTATTCAATTACCATCAATATTTAAAGTGTCATTAACTCATAAATTTCATCTATTTAATTTCGACAATAAATACGACGGACTCATTGGAATAGATTTGCTAAAGAAATTAAAAGGAACAATAAATTTTGAAGAAAACCTTTTGGAAACACCACAGACCCACATCCGATTATATTCAATGGAAATAATCAATCAAGATTTGAATCATAAAATTACAATACCAGCAAGATCAGAATGTTTTGTAAAAATACCTGTAAATAGAAACATTCATGAGGGAATAATTGAACATACAAAATTAAACAAATATTTAGAAATTCCGACTTCATATGTCACAGTGCAAAATTACTTTGCAACTACATCAGTGATCAATACTAGTGATCAAGAAATAACACACACCATAATGAACCCTATACCTAACGAAATCGTGGAAGAAAATAATGACACCCTATCGCTAAATTATCAGGAGTCATCGATCGATCATTCAGCATCACCATGCAGTATCAAAAGGATACAAAGAGAAAATTTACAACAATTACGCTTGGAACATTTAAACAGCGAGGAAGCTACATTAATAAAAAATCTGTGTGAAGACTTCAAAGATATTTTCTATTGCGACCAAATTCCACTGTCCTTTACAAACCAAATTAAACACGAAATTAGGACAGCTGACGAAACACCTATATATACTAAGAATTATCGATATCCAGAAGTGCATAAGAAAGAAGTAAGGCGACAAATTGACAAAATGTTGAAAGATCAAATAATCGAACCATCAACATCACCATGGAGTTCACCTCTTTGGGTTGTTCCAAAAAAGGTCGATGCATCAGGAAAACAAAAGTGGAGAATAGTTATCGACTACCGAAAACTAAACGAAAAAACTATCGACGACAAGTACCCATTGCCTAATATCAATGATTTACTTGACAAATTAGGAAAATGCCAATACTTTACAACACTTGACTTAGCTTCAGGATTCCACCAAATCGAAGTAGAACAAAAGGACATCCCTAAAACCGCATTTAATACAGAAAATGGACATTACCAGTTCAAACGGGTTCCTTTCGGCCTTAAAAATGCGCCGTCATCGTTTCAAAGAGTTATGGACAACATACTACGAGGTATCCAAAACGAAAAATGTTTAGTATACCTTGATGACATCATTATTTTTTCGACATCACTCCAAGAACACATTTCCAGATTAAAAGAAGTATTTCTGCGACTACGAAAGATAAATTTTAAAATCCAATTGGACAAAAGCGAGTTTCTAAAAGAGAAGTTCAATATTTAGGACACATTATCACCCCCGAAGGTGTGGAACCCAATCCCGATAAGATAAAGGCTATCAAAAACTATCCTATACCAAAAATTCAAAAGAAATAAAAGGATTCGTAGGACTCCTAGGTTATTATCGGAAATTTATTAAGGATTTTGCAAAATTAACGAAACCACTAACTAAATGTTTGAAAAAGGAGCAGTAGTTATGTTATCACCGGAATATAAAGAAGCTTTCGAAAAATGTAAAACTATTCTATGCAACAAACCTATACTTCAATACCCAGATTTTGAAAAGGAATTTAATCTAACTACAGACGCATCCAACTTTGCAATTGGAGCCGCACTTTCGCAAGGACCTATAGGCAAGGATTTACCCGTTTCATACGCTTCAAGAACGTTAAACGAATCAGAGGAAAAATATTCAACAATCGAGAAAGAATTATTAGCAATAATTTGGGCAACTAAATACTTCAGACCGTACCTTTATGGACGAAAATTCAAAATCATCACGGATCATAAACCATTACAATGGCTTAATTCATTAAAGGAACCAAATTCTAAACTTTCAAGATGGAGACTTAGACTGGAAGAATTCGACTATGATGTTATTTATAAAAAAGGAAAACATAACACGAACGCTGATGCCCTATCACGCATAAAATTGAATCTTATCGACACAAAACCAATGATCGTTAATTTCGATACCACCATGGTAGACTTATTAAATGAAGTAATAAACGAGACCTCCATTGAACATGTTAACGAAACACCCTCGAGTTCAAACAAAGAATTTTAAGCTGTACCAGAAATATCAGATGACAATCAATCAATAAATACGACTCATTTCAAAAATCAAGAACCGCACTTTTACAAATGCGTAACAAAAAGAAACAATAAAAATAACTCTAAGAAAATTACATTTAACATCAACGACAAAGTGCTTATTAAAATCAACGCCAGGAATAAAGCTAGAATTCAATACGATGGACCATATACTATAAGTTCAATCAATGATAAAGGAATAGCTACTTTATTAGACAAAAATAATAAAAAGAAATCTAGGCATTTAGACGAACTAAGTAAACCCATTGTTACAGAACCACCTGTATCACCGTCATCTATACCCTCGACAAGCCAGTAATTACGAAAATTGAAAATAATCCCGGTTTATTCCCACATAAACTCGGAAAAGCAAGAAATCAAGTAGACGAATGGACACTAATAAAAAATATCGACTATACTTCAATAATAGAAGAATACAAATGGTTGGAGTTAAACATTCAACGAATGAAAAATGCATTTACAAATTTACCTCACGGACATACATACGATAAAGAACTTCAAAATTACCAAACCCTGCTAAATATAACCTCATCTGAAATTAAACGAAAATTAAATCAACTATTTCTTACAAGAAATAAACGAGGCTTAATCGACGGCCTAGGAACAGTTTTCAAATTCCTAACTGGAAACTTAGATTCGACTGATGGAGAAAAAATCGAAAAAGCAATTGAAGAACTACGAAAAGGACAGGAATCCCAGGACAAAATTCTAACTGAACAAATATCAATAACGGAACAAATACTCGATAAAGTAAACAAAACTATTAGTACACTGAGAGTTGACCAATACACATTATTATCAAGAATAAAACAATTAGAAGCTCAAATCGAAGAAAACACAATTCACCGAGCGGAGATGTATTCGATAATCAATATGCATACTATATTTTTGCAAATATCAGGAATGATGAACGTAATATTGTACCTACTTAATAATTTGGAAGAAGCAATCACTTTTACCAAACTCGAGATCATGCACCCATCAATTATTGATCCTGAGGACTTAGAAGCCAATTTAATATTTATCCAGAATAAAATACAAGGACAACAATTGCCATTTAAAATCAACCGAGAAAATTTACCTTTATACGAAGACATTATTGCAGTCAAAGCATATCAAATAAAATCCAGAATCGTATTTATTTTGGAAATACCTCTAATAAATCCGGATATCTACGATTACTATCATCTTTACCCATTACCTGTGAAAACCGATCAACATTTCCAAATAATTATACCACAGAAAATGTATTTACTCTACAATGAAAATAATTATATTTCCACGGACGAGTCCTGCAAAAAACTACGCAACGGCGAACACCTATGTAAAATCCAAGAAAAAATCAATTCAGAAGAACCACTTTGCGAAGCTCAACTCATTTCATTTATAAAAAATAATGTATGTAAAACCGAAATATTTACATTAGAGCATTTTAAAACACAGAAAATCGCCCAAGATTCATGGTTACTGATTGCCGATAAAGAATTAATATCCACAATCACTTGTGAAAATAGTAAGCAGAAGATGCCGCTAAATGGAAATTACATTGTACAGATACCACCAAGATGTGAACTAAAACTTGAAAATAGGGTACTGAGGACAAATTATTACTCTAATTCCGTAAACGAGATAATTCAGTTGCCGATGATCAACTCAACGCCTACCGAAGAACAACAAATAAATAATAAACTCCCATCGATACATCTGGAGAACATCGATCTAGACGACATATTCACTTTAAAAAGTAAGCTAAAAGACTTGCATAAAAAAGTGTATAAACCAAATTTTGACGGACATTTATATATTAGTAATAGTGTATTTTTCATGTTAATCTGAGTTATAGTCGCAATTTTGTTCACTTTATATAAATATAATAAACTGCCTGCATTTTGTAACAGGAATAACGTAAATCAATCAAGCCCAAAACCAGTCGAAATTATTCCCTAGAAATTATGATAAAAATGTAATTTTACCATAATTTCTGTTCTAATGAAGGGAGGGATTATGTTAAGTGATATGTTGGGTAAATGCTTACGAAGTAGTTCCAGCCCCAGCTTCAAGCTTCTTAGAATCTTTAGTGATAAGAAATGTTATATAAGCATGTGCACACTGTACTTAGTCAGTTCTTATGCCAGTTCTTATGTCAGTTAGCATCTAGTAGACACATTGTAAACTGCATTTTGTAACTCCGTAACTTGAATAAATTAATTTTTTTGATTTAACAAGTTTCGTAAATTATAATTCGCGCGTTGTCAAATATGCAACTTCCAAATTAGTTTCAGAGGCTGTACTGACCGGATGTCCTGCTGGTAGATAAAACAATAAAGTTTACTGGCCGCCGCTTGCGTATTATGCATGCAATTTGAGAAAATTCTCGAGTGTTGTAGTTTTTAGAACAGCGCGCCCGCCGAAAGGTTAAAATGATGAAAATGAGATAGACACGCCACTGACTGCTAAGTGACGTCTGAAGGTCACAACTATAATTTTTGTTTTGTAGTTTAATGATGTCAAACTTTTCTTAATTTACCTAATTAACTTATTGTATCGATAGACTGATACTTACTGATGAAATGTTATTCCAGCACTTGAATTTTTCTTAGTTTGTGAACAACCACAAGCCGTGCAATTAACCATAATGACAGCTTATGAATCACTCGTAGGGTTTCAAGATGGCTACTTCCGTCCCGGTAGCTGTTGTACAGTTGAGATACGTAAGCTCCTTTTTATTCAAAGGTATAACCCGGACTTTCAATATAAAACCTCAGGAAGGAGTGTCGTCAACTTGTAGCATGTGATTGAACTACGACGGAAGTCGCCATTTGTAAAACCCATTGATGACTCATTATTGTGAGTTACGCCGGTTTCGCTGTAAACAAACTTGTGGTGAAAAATGGTTAGTTGTGCTTTTTGTATGTGTTTTCAAACACCTACAACTACAAGTAAAGGAATAACGTTCCTTCAGTAAGTAATAATTACATGCAATCAGTACAATGTAAACAATGTACATAACCTAAAAAACGTTCACCAGTGGTGTGGTAAGTATGTTTGAAAAATGGTTTATTCTCTACTTAAACTTGACAGTTTTGCTACTCCTTTGTCTCGTGACGCCACTGGTCAATATAAGCGGAAACACCTATCCGCCATATTGAAGATCCAAATTATTCCTTATTTTTATACGAAACGCTCCTTCCTGAGGTTTTATATTCAAAGAACCCGGACGCCTAACGTAAGGTGCATGCGCGGCAAACTATCTCAACCTGCGCAAAGTTTCCTAAAATTTCCTGCATTGGTGTCGGGTTCAACATTTCTTATCAGCTATTGAGGGCTATGCTGGTCTAAAACCAATAATCGCAATAATTGCTTAATTTTAAATATGTTTGTCTGATTTTTAATACGTAACCTGGTGACAGGAACTGTAGCTGTACGTTAGTGTTAAGTAACAACATGCAAGTCTCGCTCAACTGCTGTTTTGTAAAATTAAAAATCTTGTCACATGTTTTGTGCATTACATATACCTTTTTGGTGAATTATCACAAGTTGTTAGGTAATATCTCAATAACAATGTTAAACATCGCCTCTTATATGTGAATTTCTTCCTTACATGTCTTGAAAAAGATTTCATATAAAATCGAAACGTTAGCCTTATCATCAAATGGTTTTATTTCAACAAACCATTATTAGCTCTAAAACTTTTTGCCAAAGTACTCAGATCGGTGTTAGTTCCAGGGCCCCCGCTACCATATGTGCAAAGTGTGCAATGCACACGGGCGACATCCTTTAGGGGCGCCAAAACCCAGGGTCCAAAAAAAAATTGCAAATATATTTGCAAAAAAAAACAAAAATTAATTTTAAAATAAAAGTTGAGAAATTAAATAGGATTAGGTATAAATACACACGAAATTTTATTAGTATATCATCCAGTTACTGCCGATTCCTATGTTGCGAGAACATGTCAGGCGGTAGTTTCTTGATTTTTCCTGTTCAGACATGAATAATGCCTGGAGCGCTATAAAAGCGATGCATCGCCAGAGGCGTTTTTAAACCGGTTAGTTCACTGGACCGTGCAACAAGTGCATAAAAACAAGTAATCCTATTAATTTGTACATTTAAAGTTATTTTTATTTTGTCAAGTGTTGTGTTGTATAATATTTTGTTTACTACTTTTTTTCTAAAAAATTAAGTGCTGAATACCTGCGGACTGCAATTTCAACGGTTTGATCTTTTATAAAATGGTAAGTGTTCCTTACTTTATACTATCAACATTAACTCTTTATAGGATACTGGTTATAATTAATTTTTTTTTACCCAAATATCTTTTTATTAATTGATAATAATTTATTGTCCAAAACCAATACAAACTGGTGTAAGACTAACCAAATGACAATACAAAGTCACACATGATCAATACATAAATTGCGTGTATACTGTAACAATTGAAGAGTAGCTAATGGTCCAAATATTCATCTATTGTATAGAAATTGTACATTAATAGGTAATTATAAAGTTTTTTCCTGAATGTTGCTAGGTTCTTAAGCGTTTTTAGAGAGCTAGGCATCTTGTTATATAACTTTATACCAATATACCTAGGACTCTTTTCATATTTTGCAAGAGAATGTAACGGCAGAATTAGCTCATTGGCATTCCTCGTACTGTAGTCATGGTTAAAACTATTGGTGGCAAATGATTCATAACTCTGCTTTACATAACATAGTGTTTCCAATATAAATATACAAGCTAAAGGGAGTACCCGTAAATCATGGAAGATTTGTCTACACGACGCCAGTCTTACAGCGCCAACAATACTTCTTACAGCTCTTTTCTGAAGTCTGAAAACTCTAATTGCATGGGGCGAGTTACCCCAGAAAATTATACCATATGCAATACGGGAAACGAAATGAGCATAGTAGTAAGACGTAATTACTGTTCTATCTGCACAGTATCGCAGTCTATACAAAGCAAAGCATAGCTGCGTTAACCTTCCACATAGAACGTCAACATGCTTTTCCCAAGTCAGGTTTTTGTCAATGTAGACACCTAAGAACCTGACAAATGGAACTTGTTCAATTGATTTATTGTTAATTCTAAGCAAATTACTTCTGTTAGTTTCATCTTCGTTGTTTCTTAGGGAAAATTTGACAAACACTGACTTGTCCTCATTCAAAAACAACCTGTTTGCACTGAACCATTTAGAGAGCCGATCAATAGTTTGCTGAGAATAACCTAAAACACCTGCAAGAGATGTGTCAGAACACATGTAGGAAGTGTCATCCGCGAACATTGTGAGATTTTTGGCATTAACTGCTGAAGGAAGATCATTTATAAATAACAAAAATAGCAAGGGCCCTAAAACAGACCCTTGCGGTACTCCACAACTTATATTCAATTCATTTGAATTTACTCCATCTATACACACAACCTGTTGCCTTCCAGAAAGGTAGGACCTCACCCAGTCATTTATTTTTCCTCTTAGGCCATATTTATTTAATTTTTCTATTAGATGTTCATGAGGTATCAGATCAAATGCTTTACTTAGATCCATAAATAATCCGATGCATTTTTTGTTTTGATCTAAACTGTTATAGAGATTATTTACAAAGTCCACAATGCCTGACTGGGTAGATCTACCCTTACGGAAGCCATGCTGGCTAGGTGTGATAATAGCATACTTGTTCAAGTATTTGTTAACTCTGTTGAAAATTGCCCTTTCAATAATTTTTGATATTGCCGATAGTAACGATATTGGTCTATAGTTTTCCATACAACTTTGGTCACCCTTTTTATGAAGCATGATTACTTTTGCTATTTTAAGTATTTTTGGAAATGCACCATCTGCTATAGACCAATTTATCAAAAATGTCAAAGGAGTGATAATGTAAGGAATGATTTGTTTGAGAGTATTCACACTTATATTATCAAGACCACAACAATTGGATGGTTTCAATTTATTGACTATGTTGAATACTTCAGACTCGCTCACAGGGTCCACGAACATGGTTGGATACTCTTTATCAGTTAATGTGATGTGTGTGGGTATATTTAGCACGTCTAATTTCTCATTTAAGTTTTTGGGAACATTTATCAAATAGCGGTTGAAATAATTCGATAGTGTTTGAGGGTCACCAACAATTTTATTGTTTATCTTTATTTCTAAAGGTTTAGTTTCGATTTTTTTATTCGTGACTGTCTTATTTATTATACTCCATACTGCCCTTGATTTGTTTTGTGCTTTGTTGTATATATTTTTATTGCTCATCCTTTTGGCTGCCCTAAGAACTTTTTTATAAATTCTTTTATAGTTATTATAGCACAAAATATTGCTTGGGTGATTAGTTGTTGTTTTTAATTCATACAGGTGTTTTAACATATTGGATGACGTTTTAATCCCTATCGTGACAAATGGTTTAGTGTAAACTTTTTGCCTTACGTTAACAAGAGGAAACGATAAGTCAATATAAAAAGATAAGGCATTGATAAAATTATCACATGAGTCATCCAGATTGATGGCAGTGCACACTTCATTCCAAATTTCTTTTCCTAAGTAATAATACAGAGTATTGTAATTTTGTTGATTAAATAATCTACTTTTACTATAGCTAGTTTTACCAGACTGATCACTGTTTTCCATAGCGGCCACCAGAATTTGAGCCGAGTGATCTGAGATACCGTTATGCGATACGCTACAAGATATGATATTGTCAGATAACAAGTTAGTACATACATAATCTAAGCAATTAGAATAGCGAGTTGCCTCATTTATTAAAATCTGCATATTGTATGAGTCAAACAGATCTATAAGCTCATACTTGGCTGCCGTTTCGGAAAAGTAATTAACGTTTAAATCTCCACATAAAATCACTTTTGTATTATTTTTTTCACATAGTTTACGCATGGCGATGTCAAGTTCGTGTAAAAAAATGTTTAAGTCTGCACTTGGAGATCTGTACACTGCTATTATATTGATTTTTGCACCACCTCTGAATACAAGTTGCACTCCACAGATTTCGAAGATTTTTTCTTTAGCCGAAGTTTTATGTAAATAAGAGATATCTGTGATTTTCACATTAAGAGATTTTTTGTAGAATATAGCTGTACCACCTTTTTCGTTAATTTTCCTACAAAAAGAAGAACATTTAGAGTAGCCGTTTACATTGATTAATTCTACTTCTTCATATTTTAAATGATGTTCGGTGAAACAAGCAATATCAATATTTTCTACATGTAACGTATACTCCAAATGTTCCACTTTATTCTTGATACTTTGTACATTTTGATGATACACCTTAAATATCTGACTGTTTCGGGCTGTATTGCTGTTACCAGTCTGTGATTGCTACTTAGTATCAGAGGTATACTGTATGTAACGTTTTTGTTTTTCCAGCATTTTTTTGAATACCGCACAATCAGGATCAAAAATAGAATGATTTACTTCCAAATTCATTTTCAGTTTGGAGTTGGCTTCTACACAGTTGGCACATACCACCTCATCACTTTCGCAATCGTCCGGAGACTCATGATCCTTCGAACACTTCTTGCATCGTTTTTTATAAGGGCATGAATCTCCCTTGTGATTATATCCCCCACATTGGAAACATCTGAAAACACTTACATACTCAAATATCCTGCATCTTGACCATCCTATATAAAGGGCTTGCTGTTGCATAATCTTGTTGAATATTTCAGTATCACACTGTATAATTGCCATATAGTTGCTACGCATTTTCTTGATCGTTATAACTTTCAAAGCAGTTTCACAATTTGGTATCCATTTATTTTGCTTCTTAATTGTTTCTATTAATTCCTCTTCATCCATTTGATCTTCAATGTCTAACACTTTTACGCACGGTTTCTTTAATTCTGGAACTTCTATCTTATAATTTTTACTTAGTTTCTTCGCAGCTGCTTGCTTGATTATTTCTGCCTGACTTCGGTCGTTGCATTTGATGAGAATGCCGCCATCCTTAATATTCTTTATTTGAGTTACAGCTACTTCTAGCTTTGCTGGCTCCAAGTTTTTCTGTATTACTTCTTTAGTTTTCTTACTTTCTTGTTTCACTTTAGGTTTAATTATTATTACTTCTTTTGCTTGACTTGCTGCTGCCGCATAGCTTCTATTTTGAGTCTTAGATATTTGTAAATCCACTTTTGTATCTCTATTACAGACGTTATTTAGTGATTCTCTGAATTTATTAAGGTCGATTTCTAGGTATGACTTCAGTTTCTCAATTTCATTTTGCATTTGAAACGTTTGTTCTAGTGTTACTGTGCATGTATCGCATAACCATTTGGCTCCTTTGCAGCTTTGAATCACCTGTAAGTCTTTCGTTGACATGCGAACACATTTTAGATGGTATACATTCATACAAATTCCGTTACATTTTATGGATTCATTTGCTTTCACTTTCGTATTGCACAATTTACAACTATCGTCATCCTCGGACGGCATTATTAGGAAGAGTTTATATTAAAATATATTTCTTGGCTGCGATGGTAGATCATTGATAGCCCGCTTGTTAAATAGTGGAATAGGACTATGCTCTTTGCCTGCATGCAATTTTGTTCCTACTTGGGTGATGAGTGTGTTGCCTATTTTAGAAACTTCGAAATGGACCTCGGGGTTGGCATTTGGCTTTATTATCACTTATCGTTATCACTCCCAGCTATGTTTCATGCAATTTTTGTCCTTAGATTTAATTCCTTAACCTCCAAACTTTTAATCTAAATCTTTTATGTACTTACTAATAGTTGATTTGCTTTTAGTTTTTGGTTTCCTTTCGCTGTATACTGCAATGCCGCTGCACTTTGCGTACTTTCCCGTATTTACACTCACTCGATACGGCCTATTTTCGACGTTTTTCAGCAACAATAAACAACAGTAGACTGCACACAGCTTAAATTTAGCGTGTACGAGTTTAAAAAAGTAATTGGTTTTTTATCCATAACTCGCTTAGTTTTTATGCTATCGATCTTTTTAGAAAACCATTTTGTAGCGTTTTTTAAGGGCTATAAGATCAAATTATTTTAATATTTTTTCTGCCTTTATTTTTGAAAGGGTTTAAGCTGAAAGGGCTCGAACAAATTGCTTTTTACTCAAATATGCAAACTTGGTGCTTATTATTGTGCTTACTTTAGAAGTTAATTCTTAATTCCCATGAGTACTAATTATTTATTTGTTTTTTCAGGATAAAAGAAAGAGACTTCAGGTGCGAAGTTTCGCGAGCAAAAGAAACTGAGACTACAAGAAAGGGAAAAAATGGCTGGATCTTTAAAGCACTTCTTGCAAAACAATCAAGATTCCACGGAGACTATCGATGCGACCGAATCTCAAGATTCTAAATCCGTAATATCAGTAACCGTGAGTGGACCATCTGAAATTTCAACAGAGGCGACCACAGTAACATCGGGTCCTGCAACATGTGGCGGCGGTTGTAGCAGCAAAACAGCTTCTACTGATGCAGAGCCCGATGAAGCGATGACACCATCCTCGTCTACAGCACTTGAACAATCCACTTCAGGTAATTCAGCTTGTGTAAGAAGTTCGGTAAGTCAGCTACCGAAATACCTGCTACAAGTGACACTTTCGATGAAGGCTTTAATGAGGCTAGTGTGGATATAATTCCGTCCGACCCCGGTTTGTGGCCCGAAAGAATCACCAATGAGATAGCTAGAATATTGGTTAAACGTGGTCCGCCCTTGATAGACATCAGTTTTAGCTTTCCTAGTAATAAAGATAAGAGAAAGTTTTGGTGCAAATACTTTGTAAGAAGTCTAGCAAATGGAGAAAAAGTCGAAAGGACTTGGCTTATTTACTCTATTTCTAAAGATTCTGTATTTTGTTTTTGTTGTAAGTTGTTTTGTAAAACTCCTAACACTTTTTGTGATACAAATGGAGTATCTGATTGGCAACTCTTGTCTTTGCTAATGAAGAGACACGAAACGTCAATTTTACACAACAGTTATATGAACACTTGGGTAAATTTAAAAAAAATGTTGACATCTACGACTGTTAATGCTCATCACCTGCGGATTTTAGAAACGGAAAAAAAATATTGGCGCGACGTGTTGGAAAGAATTATTGCGATTGTTAAGTATTTATCTACACAATGCTTGGCATTTCAAGGTTCTTTTAAATTACTTTTCGAACATGATAATGGAAATTTTCTAAAAGCTGTTGAGGTGATTGCCTCTTTTGATTCAGTGATGAGACAGCACGTTAGCCGAGTGTGTAACTCCAAAAAAAAAATCTGTTAAAATGACTCATTATTTAGGCGTGCAAATACAGAATGAAATAATTGAATTATTGTCGTCTAAAGTAAGAAATAGTATTTTAGAAATGGTTCGCAGTTCAAAATATTTTTCAATAATATTAGATTGTACACCAGACACTAGTCATACTGAGCAAATTAGTCTTGTTCTGAGGTATGTTGTCCTTAACACCACTTCAAAAAAGGTTGAAGTTAAGGAAAGTTTTATTGCGTTTAATCCAATACTGGACTCTACAGGGGAAGGGATATATACATTTGTGACAGAAATTTTAAAAAAATTTAATTTAGATATAAAAAATATTAGGGGACAAGGTTATAATAATGGGGCAAACATGAAGGGAAAGCATGTTGGGCTTCAAAAACGCATTCTTGATGCGAATCCGAGAGCCCTTTTTGTACCTTGTGCGGCTCATACTTTGAACTTAACAGTAAATGACGCTTCTAAGGTGTCAGATGCTACAATAAACTTCTTTAATCTTGTGCAAGAGTTATATAATTTTTTTTCGTCATCCACAAAAAGGTGGGATGGTATGTGAAAAAATGTCCCCGCGTTAAGTTTAAAGCCTCTAAGTGAGACAAGATGGTCCAGCAGAATTGATGCAATAAAGCCCCTTAAACTTTATTTAATTAAGGTTTGCGAAAGTCTTCTAGAAGTAGCTGAAGATAATTCCTTTCACATTGATGCAAGACATAAAGCGAGTTCCCTTTTAACGTCTGTACAAAATTTTCAATTTATTTGTGGAATTATTATTTGGCATGACGTTTTATTTCATATAAATATTGTCAGCAAACAAATCCAAAGTGCTACAATTAATATTAAAGTATGCCAAACCTACCTAAAAATTTAGTTGATCACTTCCAGCAATATAGATCTGACCAATCATTTCAAGAAATTCTTGTACAAGCGAAAGAAGTAGCACTCTCTCTCGAAATTAAAGAAGACTTTCCACCGTTACCAACGGTCAGGAGGAAATTTAAACCAAAACTGTTTGACTATGAACACCGAGATGAGACCCCTCATGATTCAAAAACCGCCTTTAAAATTAGTTTTTTCTTAAAAATTATAGATCAAACTTTAAGCTCTCTAAAAAAACGATTTGACTTATTAAATGAGTATGAAAATATTTTCGGATTTTTTAGCGACATATTCAAATTAAGTGACAGCGATCTTTTAAAACCTTGTTCTGTTCTTGAAGAACGACTGGCAGATCAGTATAATAAGGATATAGACTACAATGATTTGTTTAATGAAATTAAAGCGTTAAAATTGTTTTCATTACTTGATGATACTGACCCCTTAAGTATTTTACAATATATACAGTGAGCGCCAAAAAGCATTGGTCAGTTTCAATACCTAATAAAATCCCATACACTTCACCTATGGAATCAATGATAATTTCTTCATAAATCGGAAACTTGGGAGTTTTGTTTCAATGTTTGACATCTTCCGAAAGTGACAGTTTGGTGTGCTGTTTCACCGTCAAAGATTGTCGGGTCTCATTTTTTTGAAAAAATTGGTGAAACGGTAACGGTTACATCTCAAAGACATTACATGCTTTAAAGATCTTTTTATTGCAAATAGAGGAGGAGATAGTAAATGAATATTGGTTTCAACAGAAGGTGCTACAAATTACACCGCAAGAATTAATACGAATCTCCTACGACAATCGTTTCCAAATAAACTGATTTCTTGCTATGGTGACCTTTATTAGCCCTCGAGATCGCAGGACATAACCACTCCTGATTTTTTCTTTGGGATTACTTAAAGAGCAGAGTATTTACAAGAAAGATAAAAAATCTGGAAAAGCTTAAAATGTTTATTCGGGAAAATATTGAAGCTATACTGCAGGATATGCGGCAGCGTGGAGAGATTTCGGCCACCGTTTAAAAGAGTGCATTCAACAAGAGGGGAGTCAATTAACCGACAGCATTTTTCATAAGTGAATCTCCCATTCTTAGTCTTTAAGAAATAGTTCTGATTAACTGTGTAATTTAAGCGAATAAATTGTTATTACAAATTGAAACTGGCCAATGCTTTTTGGCGCTCACTGTATTTGAAAACAATTTAATCTCCACCCTTCCAAACGTAAGCATTTCACTAAGAATTCTTCTGACATTGCCTGTATCTGTAGCTTCTGGCGAGCGATCTTTTTCAAAGTTAAAAATCATTAAAAATTATTTAAGATCGAGCAATATTAGCAATTGAACAAGAAATTTTTGATGGTATAAATTTTTGCGATGTAATTATTGAATTTGCAACAGCAAAGTCTCGGAAAATATCGCTACTACAATAGCTATTTTTTATTTTTCTATTGTACCTAGCTATCATTTCTGATTTTATAACGAAGTTACCTAGGTATTTGTTATCAGAAGTATCTGCATATTTTTTAAAATATCTAAGTATAAGTAGAAAGTAGTACTTATATATATGTAGACATTAGGCAATATTTCTGTTATTTGTTCCTAAAAAAAATGTGATTTTTAGTTTTGGGTTATTTTCTAGTATTTATAAACAACGTGTCTGTACCCCATTAGTTAAGTAAATGCTTTAAAATGGGTGTGAACAAGAATTTATTTTAATTTATTTTGTTATGATTTTATTCTGTTTGTTTCATTTTGATATTTTAGTCTACAAATAAATATGACTTCTAAAGTTCAGTCTTTTGCTTTATTTCAAGAACCTACCTACCTACCTACCTTCAAAAAAATAAATAAAAAACATGATCCAAAATGCCTTAAGGGGCGCCAAAATCCTTTTTTGCACACAGGCGCCAGTAGCCCTTACGGGGGCCCTGGTTAGTTCAACCCTCTTTCCCAGTCAAAATTTCTCGTCCTATGTAGTAACCACCGAGCTGTAAAAAATAGGACTCTGTGGTTACTACACAGGACGTGAAATTATGACTGGGAAAAGGGTTTAGCCAACACCGATCTTAGTACTTGGACAAAAGTTTCCAAGAGCTATTAATGGTTTGTTGAAATAATACGTTTTTTATTTTTAACCATTTTCAAGACCTGAAGAGAGGTTTACAGATAAGAAGCAATGTTTGTACAATGTAATTAAGATCTTACCTAACAACTTGTGGTAAAGAACCAAAAAGGCACATGTAAATCACAAAACATGTGACAAGATTTTAAATTTATAAAAGCAGCAATTGAACGAAGCTAGCAAGTTACACACTAACGTAAAGCTAGATTTCCTGTCACCAGCTTAAATATTAAAATTCACAAATACATTTAAAATTAATTAATTACTACTATTTTATTGGTTTTAGGCCATAATGGCCGTCATTTGACAAAACTGTTAATATATTATTATAAAAGATTGTTTCTCCAAACTGAAAGATAAAACTCCAATTATGGTAACCCCGAACGTTATCTATCAGATAAATTGTAATGGCTGTTGTTACGCTCATTTTGTAATTTTTCCGATCTATTAATTGAAATAATTAGTCAGATTTGGCAATTTACTTTTATTCTCTAAATATACAGTATTTCATCTATGGTTAGGCAACCCAAATACCTTCAGCCTCAATTCTGAATTAAAAGGAACAATTTTTGTAATCAGTTTTGCACATGCAATCTACACCTATAGTTTTCTTCCTTTTTTCGAATTTGACTTTGACATTGATAACCTGGGATTGTGAACTGCATTGGCCAATTTGCATTCCATTCTTTTCCATCGATTCGTTCGTTGAAGTTTGTGCCCTGGGGGCCTTTGGCTTTGCTGGCTTTGGTAATAGCCGGCCTCGTAGTCTTGACGGATTTTGAGGCAAGGCGCCCTTTGGAACGTTCTGGAAGCCTTTGTGAGCTGCTGTCAACGTTCGCTTCGGTTTAGTTGCGGTTTTGATGGGCTTTTCTCCGATCGAACGAGGCGTGGGCTGTTCGTCACCATTCGCAGCCAATTAATTATACGCCAAGGAAATGCGTTATCTAATTCTACGCCATGGAAAATGAGTTTTGTCACCTGGTTTGGTCCTGGTTCGTGTTCGTGCATTTGATTGTTTGGATCATGCGGTGCCCCACGTGTTGGCTGGTCGCCTGTCCCCGCAGCCAAGATGAGTTGCCCTTGCCTTCGCTGCATTGTAACTTCTAGCGAGACATGTCTGCGGCCTGTGGCGAGACAATCCCCTTTGGCCACGTACCTGGATTGTTACATCTCCTTCAGCAGTTCGCCTCCACGTGCTGTGTGAATCCGAGTTGTAGTAATGGTTTTAGTTTATATTGTATGTTTATTGGTACTGATTTATATGACCTTTGAATTGATCATTTTGTAGCGTATTTGTGCATATCAATTTTTGGTGTCTATTTGAGCTATGAGATATTGGATTAATTAGTTTACTTACCTCTGTGCATAGCAGCCATGTGTAATTTTGTTATGATTTGATTTGGGGGCTGCTCTTGCAGCCACTGTAATGCTTTTAACGTCGTATATTGCATTAACCTAGTTATTTATTGAGTTTACTTTTTGATGTGTCAAAGTTAGTAGATTGGTGGTGGGGAAAGTGCCGCCAACAGGATTTTTGTTGGAATTATTTAGCTTCCCGTTTTGATTTCTGATAGTATAGATTAGGGTTTAAAATTCTCGCAAGCAGTTTTAGAACGTCAGGGTATACCGTATGACTTTCCTTTAGGAACTAGCAACCTCTGTGAGATCTCATAACGTACTGGAACCGCCCCATCTAACTTTTGTGCTACTTAAAGATAACTTATTAGGCCAACCTTCGGGGTTTAATGTTGGCATTGCCTATTTTGCTTGCACGTTTCGCACCCTTAATTTCGTACTCCGCTTCACGGGGATTTGTTGCTTATTTTATTTTAAAGCTTTTTTTTAGACCATATTGATAGGTTAATGTAGTCATGCTTTGTGTCGTAGCGATTCCCGCTTCACGGTGAACGCCACTGGTTAATTATTTAGACATGCTTTGCCTATTTCTGTTTGATATAAGCTTCGAGGTATCTTACGCCCTTCAGGCTGATTTAGTTTTTACGCCCTTCAGGCTGATTTAGCTTTTGTGACACTTCGAGTTCGTTTTATAGGTCAATTGTGTTGTGCGCTCGTAGCTTTAGTTGTAATATTATTTTTGGTTGACTGTGATATTTTTTTATTGGTGTTATTTTTGTGTATTTGCTGTGATATATTTTGACTGTTTGTGGATTTGCTGTATTATGTATTTTTGGTGTGTGAGTATTTCTGGCACTATAGTACCCACCAGGTTATGTTAATAAAGCTGTGATATTTTGATTGGTCGTTGCTTTGCTTTTGTTTGATCTGCTGGATTTATCTTCGACTTTGCGAACGGTCCGACGCAAGGATTATTCGATGTCGAGGACCTGGCGCCCACTCCCTTTATATTTTGGCTTAGTGTTATTTTTCAGCGTAGTTGGAACCCCGACCCTTGCGACTAGTTAGCCCAATTAGGCCGATAGTTACCAGCCGGCAAAATATCAAATATAACTTTCGCCATCAGGTAAGGACAACCCTTCTATCCTTCCTCCCACTGTCAGTCTACCTATATTGGGCAAACGTCACAAAGGTTGAAAGTTAGGATTACCCAACACAAAAGTGATTCCCGTATAAAACCTAAGGCCTGCGCTTTAGCTAGTCATGTCAACAGTACAGGTCATGAGATAGATTTTGATAATACCAAAATCATTACAACAGAATCTAATAGTAACCATCGTTTGTTTATTGAAATGTGCCACATTTTTGGTAGTAACAACACCCGTAACTCAAAAACAGACATCGATAACCTTAGCGTTTCATATCAGCTGCTGTTAGCCATGTCCTACAACAAATTTTTATTTAGAATTCTCTCAACCTGGTTAGAATCGTGGTTAATAATTTCAACCTACCCTCTTTCAATCTCCTTATAATTAAGTCTTTCAACTCTTTAAATAATTACCTTTTAATTAATTTTTCATAAATCTTCTTTGCGTTGCCAGCGAACAGTGCCGTTTCATTTTGAACGCCCCTGGTATGATACTGAGGCCGATCGGAAGGCGCATGCTCGGCCAACAATGCACATCTGCAAAGTTTATAACTTTCGCACATTCCTTCTCAGGTTTAAACAATTTTATCAATTGACGGCCATTATGGCTTAAAAACCAATAAAATAGTAGTAATTAATGAATTTTAAATGTATTTGTGAATTTTAATATGTAGTCTAGTGACAGGAAATCTAGCTTTACGTTAGTGTATAACTTGCTAACTTCGTTCAATTGCTGCTTTTATAAATTTAAAATCGTGTCACATGTTTTGTGATTTACATGTGCCTTTTTGGTTCTTTACCACAAGTTGTTAGGTAAGATCTTAATTACATTGTACAAACATCGCTTCTTATCTGTAAACCTCTCTTCAGGTCTTGAAAATGGTTAAAAATAAATAACCGAAACGTCGGCTTTGGCATCAAGCGGTTTTATTTCAACAAACCTTTAATAGCTCTTGGAAACCTTTGCCCAAGTACTGAGATCGGTGTTGGCTAAACCCCTTTCCCAGTCAACATCTCTCGTCCTATACATATATATATATATATTATAGCTCTTCTTCCTCCAACTTCAGCTTTCCATATACGCTTCGGTATTCTGGTACTTTCCATTCTAATAATCTGTCACATCCATCTAATCGGTTGTGCTTTTTACTACCCCCCACTATTGACTCCTCTCCATAAAATACTTTTAGTTTTTCAGGGTGTTATTTATGGTGCCGTTTGCCCATATCTGCGCCACTAGTTAATTGTAGAGCTTGATAATATCATATTTTTATGAGTCCTATCTAAGTGTACTGTGTACCAAACTTCGACTAAATAGCTGCACGAATAAGGGGACTATAATAAAAAGATAACACTTGGTATAGAAACTTTTTTTCTAAAAATAGGCTAAGGGTTACGACCACGAAATATTTTGATGTTTCTAAGATACAGGCTGTATACAAGAAAATGACGGCCGACGAAGATGTACCGCCAGTTCGCGATCGCGAACAAAGTGTAGTAATCGGTGTAATTACGTGTAAAAATTGTGCTAAACCAGTAAAAAATGCTGTGAAATGTTTACACTGCAAAGAAGAGTTTCACCCAAAATGTTTAATTCAAAACGCATAAAGGAAAAACACATGTAAACATGTCGCCCAAGAAATGGAAAAAAACCCAAAATGGACGATAACGTAGAAATTATGGTACTACGTACTGAAAACGCGTATTTGAAGAGGTTAATAGCGGAATTGGAAGACAAAAACCATATCCTTCAGGAAAATAATAACATTCTTAAAGAGAAAGGTCGGTTATCGGAAGAAATAATTTCCTTAAAAAAGAAAAAAAACAATAAACAAACAGATAATGACATGGTTGGTAGTGGTGCCACCCATAATCAAGCAGCAGAAACTTACAACAAACAGAGAAATACTAGCGCCACCTATAACTAAATAGCGAAGTCAAACTCAAGCCAACGAAACAGTTTGCTTTTAGAAAAAAGGGTAAATATGCAGGATTTTGAAATGGAATCTGTTTACGAAGAGAAACAGCGAGAAGTTATGTCGAGTATAATCAATTTGGCCTCAGATGATAAGAAATATGTGGAGCCCACTACACATAGCACAGGAAAGAATTCTGTAGAAAATTTCACGGAAGTAAGACATAGAAGAATAAGAAAGTAATTAAAGGAGTAGATAGTGAATCCACCACTTTAAAAGCTGCACCGATAATGAGTCACCTACATGTCTAGAGACTACATCAAGAAACCACAGAAGAAAATTTAAAAGCTTTTCTTTTGGAAACGAACATTACAAATGCTCAGTGTGCGAAGATACAATCAAAGCACCCTGAGGAGTATTCATCCTTCAAAATTGCTGTTACAGAAGATCAAAAAGAATCCCTCAAGAACCCGAAAATTTGGCCTGTTGGAATCCATGTGGACCGTTTTTTATTGCGTCTTGTCTGGAGAGGGATCAAATAGCCACAGGTCATAAAACGAAAAAGAAAAATAAAAATAAAAAGGACTCAATAACAAATGCACAAGTAAGGGTACTTCCCACATTTACTTTACTTCACGTAAATATTCAATCTGTTCGAAACAAAATTCAAGAACTAGACACTCTATTAGTTGATAAAAACTTTCACATAATTTTTTTAACTGAACATTGGTTGAACAACAACGAAATAAATTTATTGCGTATCAACAATTTCCAAATGACTAGTCATTATGCTAGGCAAAACTGCATAGGTGGTAGCTCTGTAATATTAATTAAATGTGGCATGGAGTTCTTACCTGTAAATAGCATCTCAAATCTAAGTGTTGAAAAATGTATTGAAATATGTTGTACATATATAAAAAATATTGATACATTCATCATAACAGTATATAGACCACCATTGGGAAACTTTGATATCTTCTTAGAAATTCTTGATGAAAGTATAAATGAAATAGGAACAAGTCATGATAATTGCACATCATTGTGCAATTTCTTAGAAAGTTTCGGTTTCAAACAAACAATATATGAAAACACCCGAAAGAATAACTGTATAGATAACATTTTTATAAACTTTTACGCTGAGTATTATACTGTGGGAACATTTGATATACATTTCTCTGATCATAATGCACAAACACTACAATTTAAAACTGAAATCAATTTTAAACTTCCACATAATCAAAATGTCGTAAGACCAATTACAACAATGGGTAAACTTAACTTTTATAATAAAATTGAAAATGTGTCATGGAACTTCATCACTGAGGATGCCCTCAGTATTGATAAAAAATTTGATAAATTTATCACTACTTTACAGAATGCATACCTTCAATGTTTCCCTGTGAAAAGGTATATCAGCAAAAATAATAAAGCTAAAACCATAAGTTGGTTCAATAATACATTAAAACAAATGAGAGCACACCTATTGTTGTTAAATAATATGTAGAAGCTATATCCATCAGAGGAAATACTTGAAGAAAAAAAGAGATTCAGAATGCAATACAAACATGCAATAAAAATGCTAAAATATCAGCAAATGATAAATTAATAAAAAATGCAAACAATCCAATTAAATCTATATGGCAAATCATAAATGAACAGAGAAATGTACCTGTTCACAAGGTAAGTAAAAATGACATCCTACTTGACGAATTTAATGAACACTTTGTAAACATGACTGAAAGATTGTCGAAAAATTACCAGACTGAAACTGTGGACGATTTACATATTGAGTCCCAAGCCTTAACATATAAATTCATCTTTGAAGAAGTGATATATATTGAGATTCGTCATAACATCGACAGCTTAAAAAGTAAAAATAGTAAGGATGTATATGGTTTTAACGTAATTCTGCTGAAATGCATCAAAAAATTATCATAATGCCAATAACAAAACTAATAAATCAATGTCTAAAATTAAAATACTTTCCTTTGGCTTTGAAAGTCTCAATTGTCATACCCATTTATAAAAAAGGGAATAAGAGACAAACCGGTAATTATAGGCTTATATCTCTTTTGCCTATCATATCAAAGATTTTTGAAACTGCTATGGCTAACAGAATCTCATCATTCTTTGAAATAAACAAAATATTCACAGATTGTAAGTTCGGATTCCGAAAAAATAAAAACCAAGTCCAGGGAATAATGAATATTATTAATGACATTTCAGATGCATTTCAAAACAATGAATATGATTCAGTAACGTTCTGCGATCTTACAAAAGCTTTTGATTATGTCTCTCATCAAAAACTTGTTAAAAAATTAGAGTGGTACAACTTTGATAGCGATAGCATCAAACTAATAAATTCATACTTATCAAACAGATATCAACAAGTAAAAGTAGAGGACCTAATGTCATCAAAAAAATAATTAACAGTAGGCATCCCTGGGATGTTCTTGGGCCATTATTATTCTTAATTAATATTAATGATCTACCCCTCAATAAAGAAAATGTCAAATATACACCTTTTGCAGATGACACTACTATATCAGTTAGAGATAATTTATTAGAAGTAGCTGTAGCAAACTCAGAAAATGCTCTACGAGAAACTAAAAAATGGTTAAACAGAAACAAATTTTGTTTAAATATGAGTAAAACATGCAATATGATATTTACATTAAAACACACTTATAACATTAACAACGAACAGGACGAAATTCAATTCTTGGGTGTAGTGCTTGACCCGGGATTGAGATGGCATAAGCATGTTGATTATGTGTGTAATATAATGAGTAGTTTCATATTTATCCTACGAAATCTTAAAAACTGTGTCTCGGTTGTAATACTTAAACTTGCATACTATTCTCTTGGTCAATCGGTCATGTCTTATGGGATTTTGGCCTGGGGACATGCAGCATAATGAGCTTAGGTTACAGAGATGATTGCAGGGATGCTTTTAAATATTTGCGAATTCTAACTTTTCCCTCAATATATATTTTGGAAAACCTAATTTAAGTTAAAACCAACCAAAAAAACTACCAAACTTATAGCGAACTGCATGAATACCCCACAAGAAGGAAAGAAAACCTAGTAAACAACTATTGCAGACTAAAAAGATGTCAAAATGGGCTTGATTTTTCAGCATAAAATTTTTTAATAGCCTCGCGAGCACTATTAAAAATTTAAACATAAAAGAATTTAAAACTAGAATTAAGTTATTTTATATCAGCAAAGCTTTCTATGACTATAGAGAATTTATAAAATGCGATAAATCGTACATCTAAAATGCATAATATCTGGAAATAATATCTGACATTTATATCTCTTCACATTTAAATTCTTATACTGAGTTCATGTTATCATTACTGCTATTGTTAGTTGTCTATTGTCTATAATCTTGTATTTACTATTATTTTTAATATTAAGCATGAAATTATTTAGGTTTTAAACCAGTTTGACTTGTGTAAGTACTCTGTATATATGGCACTAATAAAGTATCTATCTATCTACCATTCGTTCGTAAAAATCAGAAAAGGGTGCATTAATTAAATTATTGAAATATGTATTTTTACAACCAATTCATGATACTTAAATATTATGCAAAATTATATTAGGCAATTTGCAGCCGCAGCACCTGCAATTTCTGTGCATTTCTAATTACCTAAAATTAACGTTTTATAAAAAACAATTTTTCTCTGAATGCCATAAGCGCTAACTGAAATACACCGTCTACTATACAGGGTGTCCCAAAAAGAATGAGACACCGATTAGTCCTAGATTCCTTACGTTATAATATATCGATTAAAACTAATATACCTTAGTTCTTAGTACAAAGCCTCTCCAGGAAGAAGTTATAGGGCCTTGAAGTTCTATTTTTAATTTTTTATTTTTTTGTTAATTTCCACAAATGTAGAGATATCGATTTAAAATACGGTATACATGCTTACTATTATGTACTACACTAATAAAAAAAATCATAAATTATACTTGACTGTAAGAGGCACTTTACCTATCTTTCAAAACTTTTTTTAGCTCTAACTTCGTTATCCGTAACTTTTTTAAATTTTAGGTTATTATCTGAAAGAGAATTAAAAACCAAAAAAATATTGTACTCTTATAGTTCTTAAGCCTAAAAGCACCGGGTTACCTTAAAATGCCCATCAAAATGTTAGGTTGCCATTAAGACGTGGAACTGATAGGTAGCCATGATCACAAAAACAATGGTCATCTAGTAAAAAACAATGATAAATCAATTAATGATATTAGTGACATAACAATTTGTTCTCTTATGTTTAAGAAAATGCCGCTACATAACGAATTCTCCAATGCTGAAAATTTCGTTATGTCGCAGCATTTTCGTAAACACAAAAGACAAAAAGCTGATGTCACCAACGTCATTAATTGATTACTAGATTACAATCATTATCCATTGTTTTTGTGATCATGGCTACTTAATAATTGCACGTCTTAATGACAACCAAAAACCTTTGATAGACATTTTAAGGTAAACGGTTGCTCTTACGCTTATGAACTAAGAGTACATTGTTTTTGTGTATTTTAATTCCATTTCAGATAGTAACCTAAATTTTTTAAAAAGTATTACAGATAAGGAAATTGGAGCAAAAAAAAATTAGAAAGATAGGTAAAGTGCCCTTACAGTCAAGTCTAGTTATGATTTTTTTCGTATTAGTGCAGTACATAATAGTAAGTACGTATACTAAAATTTAATCTGTACATTTGTGAAAATTAAAAAAAATAAAAAATAAAAAATTGAACTTCAAGGCTCTATTACTTCTTACTGAAGCGACTTTGTACTAAGGTATATTGGGTTTAATCGATTTCTTATGACTTAAGAAATCTATGACTAATCGGTGTCCCATTCTTTCGCCGAATAACTTGAATTTATCGAAAACCACAGGACTGTTACGATTTTTGCGGTCTTTAGAAAGAACAAAGGTTAAGGTCATTTCAATTCCCAAAATTGGGTCGGGCTGCTATAGGGACCTTTCGTCCCTCTTCAGCCAAGAACGGGAAACTTGGGATGGGTGAGAAAAAGCAGGGGTGGAGACTGGAAGAAAGGTCAAGAAAGGTGGAGAAATACTGCTCCGGCATTCACCTCAGAGAAGGTACCCTGTTGACAAAGGAAAACCACCTAAAAACCTGAATCAAAGCAGACGGTCGCGGGAATCGAACCGACGACCTTCCGAATGCTAGGTAGACGTGCAACACCCTAGGCTACGGAGCTAGGTGGGACTTTAGATGTCATACATGATAGTGGCAAAGGAACCCGAACTGCATCTTCTATGTGATATCAAACTCTCTAACGGCCCCTAACGGGTTCCTGAGACGATAGAACCTTTCAAGGGCTGCCTAACAACATGTTGTATTGGGTAAGAAAGGGCCCAAATTCGCTTATCGTAGAAGGAAGTTTACAAATTAGTTCTCCCTCGTTAAACAACATAAAATAATGACTTCATCCCTCACCTCTAAGTTTTTATTGACCTCAAAGATTGATGGCGTATTAATAGTCAATGGAAAACAGCAAGCGGTGAGAATAACTAACCGGAACAATACTTTTCACCACGATGAGGGATTCTAACAGCTTAACCTCTCTAAGCCGTTGGTATTTTTATTTTAGTTTTCAACACAAAAAAAGCACAGGTAAACTCGCTGTATTCTGTAGTTAAACGAGCAAGAGCTCAACACTATCGAAGGGCCAATTTGAAATTTGAAAATACCCACAAATTAGGCACAATAAAAATGGACGACAACGCGCTCCACACATGTGCGCGTAAAGTGACCTAATTCCAAGGTATAGCACTGCTATAGTTGATATAAAAGAGCTTGAGAACTTACCAAAAATTTAAATTTTTAAGTGACTTTAGACTTTAGACTTAACCAATGGTAAATAATGACCAATTTCTTAATACGAAGTCAGTCGACAGTAGTATGTTTATAGGCTAGTGGTATAAAAACCGTTTATGTTACAAATGATAGAATAGAACCATCATTATACTCTATCTTATTATGTCCCCATTTGGCTGTAATCGTAATAATATGTAATTTAAATTTAGATAATAATTTGAGGTCGCGTTAATTGCTAAACTCGAAATTTTATTCTAACCACGCACATCTAGCGCACTAATTATGGTCGGTGTTAGCTGATAGTTAACCACAATTAGTTTGGTTTTTATCGCAACGGTTTTACAATTGTGGCTAAATTTAACAGTGACTAAGAATATAATCAACAGCTTAGTAAGTAGTACCTAATAATTTTAAATAGATATTTAAAAAATATTTGAAATAAAAGCGTGCCATTCTCCGTACAACGTGTAAAATGAAACTAAAATCAGGATCCAGTTCAGATTTAGTTGATGCAGAAGAATGTTCCATCAACGAGTAAGTGCTAGTTGATAATAGCAAAACCTGATTGGTCACAAGAAATGAGATTAAGAACAGGGATTTGATTTTATTAATAAATACGTTTTATAGAAAATGCAAGGAATTAAAGTCCAAAGATAAAAAGAAGCATTCAAAGAAACAATTCTTCCAAATGGTGAGTCAAAAGCTTCTGTAATATACTTAAAAATATAATTTTCGTTAATAAAAGTGGTTAAAAATTTAACTTTTATTAGCAATCACTAGAAAAATCAGCATACTACGGATATGAATTTTAATTTATATCTTAAATTATTGCAGTACAGATACGTGCACCAAGCGGACGTCTTCATGATTTTATTTGGCGTAACATTCAGCATATTAGGAGGAACTCTTAATGCATTGAGTGCTGTGCTAGTAACTGGAAGTTTTGTAGAAAGCGCGATGATATTTCATTTCAACATTGAAAATTCAACAACGCCAGAGTCGAAAGAAGAGGCTGCGGCGCTTTTCACGGAAACTCTTAGGAATTTTGTCATTTACAACAGCATAGTTGGTGTTTCTATATTTGTCTGTGTTTCTATTTCCACGGCACTTATTTCATCTAATGCTATAAGACAGGTATTTTGGGACACATCACAAAGATGTGCTATTAAGAAGTTAATTTGTAGATATACCGCATCCGGCTGCTGTATTTTAAAAGCGTGCTAAATCAAGACATTTCTTGGTATGACGTACACTCATCTGGGGCGTTCGCTAGCCATATGTCTGAGTAAGTGCTGTCTATTAGACTAAGTAGTTTAGTAAGAAGATTTCTTGACCAAAAAGCTGTTCTACGCGTTTTTCCCGCGAACGTGTGGGCGTGGTCGCACGTCGTGGTTGGCCATTATGGAAAGGGTGTGGCGTATGTATTTGTTGGAATTGGTTGTTGTGCGTAGAACACGGTTTTGGTTCAGATAAACTGCTTTCTTTTCAACTATTAACAACGAATTAGTTGTTGGCCTTGTTATAGTAACAAGAATCGTAGTAATTATAATTTCCGCATTGACAAACTTTCTCCTTTAGAGACATTAACAAGGTAAGAGAGGCCATGGGCGAAAAGTTATCGATTTTCCTATTTGCCGCTTCTCTGATGACTTCCAGCGTAGTTATGGCCATTCTTGTAGGATGGAAGCTCGCACTCGTTTGTTTAGTTCCATTAGTAGTCATAGGGCTCGTCATAAAGGGCGTAACCAGGGTAATTTCTGGCCTTTGCGTTTAAAACGAACTGACTGACTTTAATTGCAGCTGACCAGCAAATTCGCTAAAAAAGAGATCGACGCCTACGCCGCAGCAAGTTCCATTGCAGAAGAGGTCCTGGGCGCCATTAGGACCGTGGTGGCCTTTGGAGGGCAGCAGAAGGAGGCTGCGCGGTACTCAGAACGTTTAGATATAGCCAGAGTATACAGCATCAAAACCTCGCTTTTGACCGGCGTTTGCAGCATTGCCGTTTGGATCTGCATATACAGCGGTTATGCTTTCGGTTTCTGGCGTGGCATTCGACTAGTGATACAGGAATCCGGCTTTCCTGAGCGCGAAAGAGTTTATGATACTGTGAGCATAATTACGGTAAGTTTTGTTCGGTTCTAACAGGTAAAGGTATATGGCTTTATGTGTTGTAGATATTCACTTTTGTGTTTCAAGCTAGTATAGCTTTTGGATTCACATCAGCGTTCTTCGAAGTGTTTATTGCGGGAAAAGCTGCTGCATCAAGAATATTTGCAGTGATAGATAGTGCTCCTGTTATTAATATATCTAAAGACAATGGCAAGAGAATGGCTTTTGTTAAGGGAATGATTGCCTTCAAAAACGTTCATTTCAGTTATCCTTCACGCCCTGACATTTCCGTAAAGATTTTAAACTTAAGTTCTTCAATACAAATTTACCACAATTTAATCTAGGTTTTGCAAGGTTTAAGTTTGGTTGTAAAGCCAGGAGAGAAGGTTGCCTTTGTTGGAGCTTCTGGATGTGGAAAATCGACATGCGTACAACTGATTCAGCGATTTTATGATCCATGCTCTGGTCAAGTATGTAGCACTTTTCTTAGACCAACCAAACCGTTAAGAAAGTTCTTTCTAATAAAATTCATGATTCCAGATACTCTTAGATGGTAATAATATCCGCGAACTGGACCTGACGTGGCTCAGAAGCAAGATAGGAGTAGTGGGACAAGAGCCCATTCTCTTTAACACAACTGTTTCTCAAAATATTAAGTATGGAAACATGTCTGCCACCCAAACCGACATAGAAAAGGCTGCGAAAACGGCCAACGCCCACGCATTTATTTCCGACTTACCTCAGGGATACGATACGGTAGTCGGAGAAAGGGGCGTAAAGCTCTCAGGCGGTGAGAAACAAAGAATTGCTATTGCTCGGGCTTTAGTACGTAAGCCGTCAGTATTGCTGTTAGATGAAGCCACGTCAGCTCTCGATGCTAGAAGTCAGGCTGAAGTACAGGCAACTTTAGACAAGGTATATACTGTGTTCATCTCTTCAAGTAATTATTTTCTTGCTGATCTTAGGTCAGTAAAAATTGCACAACGATAATAGTAGCCCATCGGTTATCAACCATAATGGGTGCCGACAAGATTGTGGTGATATCAGATGGAATAATAGTAGAAGAAGGCACACATAAAGCTTTGTTGGAGAAACAAGGGTTTTATTACAATTTGATTACAGCCAAAATATCCGAAACCGAATCGTTTGAAACTGGTACAGCGACCAACCTGTGGCAATTGAAAATCAATCCTTTATTTTCAGGGGAAAACGATAGCCACACTATTTGCAAGTATGACGATAAGAAGAGTTTGATTAAAAAGGACAATAACCATGTAAATTGCTCTTGTAAATGTTGCAAGATAAAATGTACTGATTAATTTTTTCAGGCGAATCAAATCTTAGTCACTAAAAAAAACGATTTTTCTTTCTGGACGATTCTAAAGCAAAACGGACCAAAATGGTGGGTTGTTGTAATGGCATGCTTGAGCCTAATAGTTATGAGTTCCAATCTACCCATATTCGCAATTATTCAAGGAGATATTATTGGTGTGCGTTTTCGACATACTACATCTTCGTACCGAAAATAAACTTATTTCTGAGCTTTTCTTAATTTGAATTTTAGATCCTTGCAAGTCAAGATCATGACTACATGGCAAGTCAAATTGGGAGATACGTAACTTTTTTGGTGTCAGCAGGACTCGCTACCGGCGTCGCAGCGTTTTTTCAGGTAATCCCGTCTTGTCAATCTAAGAGCACATCGATGACCGCCTTTTCCAGACTTGCACGTTTAGCATCACCGGTACCAGATTTGCCTCACGTTTGCGCCGGCAGATGTTTCCAGCTATGTTGCGTCAGGAAATTGGCTGGTTCGATGAGCCTCAGAACGGGGTTGGTGCGTTGTGCGCACAGTTATCAGGAGAACCAGGGCGCATCCAAGTGGTATATACTGTAATCAGATCGGCTTACCAATTTCAAATAACGTTCCTTGGTATAGGCTTCCGGACAAGCATTGCAAATAATGGTGCAAAGTGTAACAACTTTAACACTGGCCATTGGCTTGTCGATGTTTTACGAGTGGAGGCTAACCCTTGCAACGCTGGCTTTCTCGCCCTTTATATTTGCTTCCTTCTTCTTTCAAAGCCGGATTCTTCGTGGATTATATCGTAACCAACATGCGTCTTTAGAGGACTCAATACGGGTAAAGCAAATATTTATATTATTCTTCTTGTCATCTAAAGTCTGTCGACTTGCCCTCGCCATATTGGGTCCCGGGTGGTGTAGCTTGAACAAGCGTCCACGTACGATCAGTAGAGTTAAGCAACGCTCTTTCTGAACAGTACTTGGATGGGAGTACCATGGCTGCTTCTGTCGGCGCCTCGTGGTACGCCGGGCACGGAAATAGTTGGTCCCGGATGTCATAATAACATCATGACAGCTGTTAGTGGGGTTGGAAGTCCCCATAAAATGTACAGCGGCGCCTATAAATGGCGTAACGGCTGTTGGCTGAGTACAAAATAAAATAAAATAAAATATTGTCTGTGGCTGCCATTACTGAACAAACCTCAAGCCAGTGCCCCCGACTGTCGGAAGCGTTTAGTTAGAGATATGACCTTGGAGTTCTAAACCTCAAGTGGGGTTAGCAAGTGTACGATTTGTTTTAGATTTCTGTAGAAGCAGTTGGTAACATTCGAACAGTGGCGTCTTTGGGCTGTGAGGATGTATTTTTTCACTCCTACAAATCGGCTTTGTCGGTTTACAAAAAGTCCGATCAACGTAGTGTATGCGTCATGGCCGCTGTGTTCGGACTTACACGAGGTTTGATGTTCTTAGCATCTTCTACCTCTATGTACTATGGCGGTACCCTTATTCGGGACGAAAATTTACCCATCGAAAAGGTGTTTAAGTAAGTCTTAGTGGTTTAAAAACGCGCCCCTCTTTAACCACATCACTTAATTTAGAGTCGTACAATCGATAACGAAAAGCACGACTAACCTTTCCGTTGGGCTGGCTTTCACCTCCAACTTCCACCAAGCAGTGACTGCTGCGAATAAGATATACCAGCTTATAACCAGAGTACCCAAAATAGTCGACGATCCGAATTCAAGAGACGTTAAGTGGGTACGTGCCAAAGGCCTACTAACAGCTGCTTTTACATTTTGGATTTTTTTAGAAAACAGGGGCCCTCGAATATTCCCAAATCGACTTTTCCTACCCCACCAGGTCAGAAGCGCAAGTTCTGAAAGGCTTCGACCTGTCTGTCCTGCAAGGTCAGACGGTTGCTCTGGTAGGGCCCAGTGGCTGCGGCAAATCAACTGTTTTGCAGCTGCTCGAGAGGTTCTACAACCCGACATTTGGGCAAATATCTGTGGACGGCGAGAGCATCTCGGCATTGAAGTTGGAACCCTTCAGAGCGGCCTTGGGGATGGTGTCCCAGGAGCCCAACCTGTTCAACAAAACTATAGCCGATAATATTGGTTATGGCGATAACAGCAGGGCGGTTTCTACTGACGAGATAGTGGAGGCAGCCAAGGTTGCCAACATTCACAATTTTATTAGTTCTTTACCGTTGGTAAGTTTTCGTAACTCAGAATAGCATTAGCTCCACTTTTGTCATCTTACTCATATCGTCTCTTAGATGGTTTTCCTGTAACCAAGTCATTTGCACAAAAATAATAATAATAGGCAATTGTAGGGCTACGACACGAAATTAGGAGAAAGAGGAGTGCAGCTGTCAGGAGGCCAAAAACAGAGAATAGCCATTGCCAGGGCGTTAATTAGAGACCCGAAAGTGTTGCTGCTTGACGAGGCTACCTCAGCACTTGATTCTGAAAGCGAAAAGGTATTAACAGTTTATAAATTCAGGAGTGTGTATAAAAAATTAGTTGTAGGTGGTACAAGAAGCACTTAATAATGCCAGGAAGGGGAGAACTTGCATCACCATAGCTCATCGACTGACGACGATCCAAGATGCCGATATCATATGCGTTGTCAACAATGGAAGTGTGACTGATATGGGCACACATTCGCAGTTGCTCAGCCAAAGGGGCCTCTATTATAAGCTCTATAATATTTCGGAAAATTGTGGATAGTGAAATTTGGTTTCAAGATAAAACCGATACCACATAGTGTTGATATCTTTCAGCTACCAATGACGATTATACAGTTACGTCCCGACTTGTGATTGTAATCCAAATAGTATTTTATATTGAACATGAACTTCAGTTCATTATCTCTCTTAGGAAAACATTGAAAGTTGATTATCATATTTCTGTTATCTAAAACTATTCACTATGACCTAGGCATTCCATGGAAGTGCAGTTATTACTCAAACGAGCTGAACATTATTTGCTCCCAAATTTAGATAACTGCAAAACATATAGTCATGACAAAGCTTATCAATTGCCTTAAATGATCTATTTAGCTGTATGAACGATAAAATCATCATGACAAGTGAGTAATTGCGTAAACCCATAAACAATCTGTAGTGAATAGGTGAATTTTCTAAACAGTTACTCAGCAGTTCTTAGTAGTTCACAGCAATGACAATACTGAGTCAATATTTTAATGTTGGCTGATATGATAACATCTGATTTTAATAGTGACAAAGGATTTGATTATGCTAACTGAATATGTTGCTTTGTTGCATATTCTCCTTTTTGATATGTTACTTGTAGAAAGCCGTTACATAAACCATGAAGGCAATCCACAAAACAGAACTCAAGTTCGATAGCAAAGCAATGCCAAGGCCTTCCAAAATTAGCGAGAAAGTTGTAGCAGATGCTTTTCAAAAACAAAATTCTTTTATTCTCTTCAGTTGTGAATACAAGTTCAGCAGTAAATACAACTGTTTTGATTTAGATTTTTTCAAAACAACAGACAATTTGATACCTCTCCAATAGATTATAATCTGCCTATCTCTTCTCACGTAGAGCGACGTCAGAAACAATAAAAATATTCCATTCCAGAGATTGAAAAGCAACGTTAATATTGTGTGGTATGTAAAGCTTTTTTATACTAGCTGAGGCTACTTGAACAAACTATCGTTTTAATACAAACATAATAGTTTCAGTAGTTCTTTGTAGTGCTATTAAGAAAACCACACGGAGATGGCACCATTTGTACAACGACAATAGTGTTGTACAAACCGAAGCTGGTAGTTCTAAATTTAAAAAACCAAAGTAGTGACGAAGGTTGACACAATCTATAAGATATATAGATTGTGCATCCTATAAGGCTTATTATAATTGGTGTTTAGTTATTCCAAAAAGATCAATTCAGTCAAAGCTCTACAACTATTACTTTATGGTAACGTGTGATGAGCACACACGAATGGTATGTACTTACTTAGTATGTCTGATATCAGACAACCTTCACAAACACTACAAAAAAGATACAAATAGTTTCAAACACGCTATCTACACACTATGAAACGTTCAAAGTGTAGAATTTTTAAATACCAGATTAATCTAATCAAACTCTGCTTTTTACACATCGCGTATATCCATTCCATTAATAGTACCATTAAAATGAGTGCTTTAATTGAGACCATTGTTCATTCAGTATCTTAGTTTAGATAATTATAAATATACTAGTAAATCACCCGAGCTACGCTTCGGTTCGCTAATTTAAGAGAGATTCATTAAAATAAATTTTAAAAATTATGCTTCGGCTGGGAATCGAACCGGGGCCGCCCGCGTGGCTGGCGAGAATTCTATCACTGGACCAATTTAGGTTGGTTGAATAATAAACATAGTGAATCACCCGAGCTAGAAACGCTTCGCTTCGCTACTTACACAATTTAATTAAATTAAAACTTTTTCGTAATTTTTTTTTTCAAAATTAAATCCAGCCTACGAACTAAGTCTAAAAATTAGCAAACAACAAAGAGACCACCGATTTTATGTAATAGATTTTCTATAAGTAAATCAACGTATCGGATTTTAGAGTGAAACTTTTAGTATGCACATTTGCCTTGTTGCTGCACTAGTGTAAATAAATAAAATACCAGGCAAAATTAAACTAATTTATTATTCCAAACTTACACAAGTACAAACTGGTAGAAACACACACAATAAACCTGCCGATGAATTGAGAGTGGGCTGCCGATTGTCTGTTCCTTCGGAATTTGGTAATCTTCTTACTACTGGGTTTCCCAGACAATGAGGAGTCACGGATGTCGCCATTCTTCGAGAAATTACTATGATCTCAAACCTTTTGTTTTTGTAAAAAAACCATTTTAATACAAAGATCTTAGTCTTGCAAATTGGCAGATGAATCAATCGTTTTTGTTTGTTTGTTTGTTTGTTTGTTATGGACAATGTCTAAGTATGCTAAGTACCAGGTACCATACACACCGACTGCTGTAGTCATATGGTCAAAGTCCTACTTCGAATTTTTCGAGTAAGTAATAACATTGACTGAGCGAATTTTGACACATTTAAACTTGAATTGTTAAATGGCAGAATCTTCAAAACCTTGAGTTTTCCATAAACTGACAGTGGCTACTTTGACAGTACTGTCAAACATATAACAAGAATCAGAGGTTACTCTAATTATATATTTTTTTATCTTTCGGTATATGAAGTACATCGAAGCTACTAACGTTACTTTAGGAGGCACATCTGCACTAAAACTCAGATACATACTTAAATGTGATATGAGTAGAACAATAGCTTTTCCACTCTCAAGTACAGTGATATCAATAGCATCACGGTCTCATAAAGTGGGCATTGCATTATTTCATCAAATTGCTGTGTCGCTATAACAATATCAGTTCTGCCTGATTTGCACAAACAAGCATGATTTGTTTTTTGAACACTCGAAACGTTGGCAGTTGGAAGTTCAAAGCATCTCTTCAACGATTCGCTCCATATTAACGGATATATTAGCCTCTAAGAACCAGTAAGGAGTGTTACTGCTAATTATGTTGTTTTTGGGAAATTTTAAAACAATCGTCAAGCTATAAAACCTTCCAGGTCCTGTAAAGAAACGCAGTTTGCTCTCCAATTCTTCAGATAACATACCGAAACTAATTATATGCAAATTATATATCATTAGAAGGGTTATTTAGTTTGAAAACATCAAAACAGATGTTGTTATTTCTGTGTTGGTGGCGATTGATCATATTTTAATTTCAATCGAAGCGGCATACCGTTACAAGAGAATCTCCGTTTACGACAAGGCTCGCTTGCGAAATTCATAACAATGGTAGATAAGGAAATAAATTGTTGTTATTGTCACGAGCGCGACTTTGCGTTCGTCAGCTGGTAATGCAATAGGTAATTTTACCAGGAAAACTTGCCCTGGTGACGAAGAAATGTGCGGTTTCAACGCGCAGATTCAACTTAGTCTGCTTCTTATTTTCCCTGAAGAGCCACGCACTTAATTTTTCTTCATAATAAAGCAACGAGTATGAAGTATCATACGGCTATATTAAACAACACACCAAAATAGGAACATTGCTGGGACTCACTATAAATCATCCGTACTCTCACACATTTGTAGGTGTGACGTTACTCCAGTATATAAGATACGACTGTCAGTGTCATCTAGTGACAAGGCGCCAAAGAATCTTTCAATTCCACTTATAACTTTTATTACCTTACGAGGTCTCTTAAACTAGTTAAAATCTACGAAAGCAAATTTGCTATCTGAAATAGACTTAAAAAGATTTGTCAGCTAAATTACTTGCATTAGCCATCCGTAAAACAAAAGTCAATATCAACTTAAAAGGACGGCGATTCCAGTACAAAAGATGATCACAAACACTCCAATAAGTTACAGGTAAAGCCAACGCTATAGGCGAAAGCTACGAATACAGACAATTATATTGTTACAAGCTAAAGTACAGGAGTTCAACATTTAAGCGGTTAACAGGTGTCTTGGTATTAGGTAGGCAGATTAAATTAGGGAGCAATTAGCAGTTTACAGTCACGCCATAGGCAAAACACAGCAGGAGGTTAATAAAATCACCACCACATACATAGAAATTTTGTATGCTAAGTGAATATACAAGTAAGACTTGGGGGCAATGCAGGTTTAGCCAGTAAATCCAACCTTACGAAAAGAGCAATGCACACAGGTTCGGGTTTACCTTGGATAACAGAGGTCCGTGTTTACATACTCCCAGGATAATGTAAGACTGTACCGGCAAACAAACAGCAATAATCAAAACATTAACTTACCAAAAGAAGCTTTCCAACACACAACACAGCCTTAGCGAAAGCTTCCAGAAATGAGCTATCAAAACTATGGAGCTCGACAACTTCGACAACTCCGACAGTCAATGGGAAACAGTAACAAAAGTTTTCATTTTACAAAGGGGTCTCAGCAGTGGCTTTACAAATTGGCCAAAAACTAACAGCTCAAACGAGCCGCTTAACCTTAACGACTCGAGGGTCAGCTCTATTAATTCGTAACGCGAGTGCAATAATAAACGAGAAAAAGTAAGCTAGCACATACCTATAGCTCAGGGCTTACAAGGTTTGTCCGCACGTCTTCAAGAATTCGCAATCAATTGCGATACGTAAAAAGGCCACAATAATATCCGTTAAATCAACTCTTAAAGATCAATAATAACGCTAGTGAGCCAAAGGACCCCATTTTGCCTTCACAAGTTAATAACAAATAGCATCACACCAGAGAAAACGTCAACAACGAAATATTGTGTGCGATCGGCTCGAGAAAAGCTGGCAAAATAGAACGAATTCAAGCACGCAATTAACAATACGTTGCGCACCTGTATAAAATACCGGCAAACAATCGACGACATGACCTAGTTATATCCTGACAACAGATCGCTAATTTACCTCGTACAAGTTGAAGGTTGCCAAACAAGTTCGGTGGCCTCAAAAAGTATACGACAACGGCGCGGCGCTAGAACGGGTTTAGCCATTAAAAAATGCAAAGAATAGTAAAATGACTGTGCAATTGAAGCGTGGCGCCTTTTGACAGTAACAGTCTACCACTGGAGTCGAAAGCAAGGCTTAGACATTAACACACAAAAGAACATGTACATGGCTATCAGTAAGACTCCTGCAGCTTCTGGACGGCCAACCGATTGAGAGGGCGATTTACTTCACATACTTTGGTATCCAGAAGACATGACCAGTCTCCCGAAGGTGCGCCCATTTCTAGGCTGTCTAGACCTCAGCGCGATAGTGTCTACTTGACATCTCGTGGGTGGATTGCGGCATCAGTCAGTATGTCCTTCGAAAAATGTGTTGTTAACGGCAGTTGCTTTAAGTCGAGAAAGTTCGAATACTTGGGCCACTTAATGGCTGATAACAGGTCAACATTTAGCACTGATAAGGCAATGGAGAAACAAAAAGGAACAGCATTACTTTTCACCGTGGTATGTATACTATTTTAATGACAAGCATGTTATTCTAAACAGAATTGGAAAAACTTACTTGACAGTTTTTCAAAACTGACATTAAGCAAATAATAATAAAGTGCGGCGAAAATCTGTTGCCATGACAGCGGTTGGGAATAATTTATTTTCCACCCGCTATTTTGGTAATCTACTTCCCGCCCGGGGTGGGAAGTAAAAGAAAAATGGTTAATGGCTCATCTTCCAACCTTTTAAAAGTCAGTATTGACCTTATTACATATATGTATGGTTGTGAATAATAGTATATTACATACCGAAGCGTTAATTACTGTTGAGAGGTTAAGTAGTTAACCGAGGGAATGAAACTTTTCACCGTGTTACGTATACTATTTTATTCACAACCACTTTATTGGATAAATGTATTTGACAGGTTGTGACTGACATTTAATATTTTCGAGAATTGACAGAGATGTCACTTTCCGACCAAGAGATGGAAGTGTCATTTTCCACCTAAGGGAAATATTTTTCACCCGCTGTCATGGTAATCTACTTCCCACCCGAGATGGAAAGTAAAATTTGATAGTGGCTAATTTTTAAATTTTTTAAAAGTCAGTAATGACCTTATTATAAATATGGTAAATAAAATATTTTTCGACACGACACTTCATTTCAAGTGAATGGTTCATTCTTCATTGACAGTTGTTCCAAACTACTTATATGAAGTGACTTACTTTACCCGCCCGTGGTTGACTATTAGTTGACTTGATGTTATAATTCCTTTCTTCACTAATATCTGCGATTGTGGCCAAAAATTATTTCAAACTTTCCAAGCTGTCAACGAATACCATTGCAGCGACGCTATATCTAATTATTTTCAAATAGCTACCATGAATGGAAATTTTAGCCACGCTGATTGATATCAGTATAGATTTCCGATAATCCTTCCAGTCGGACTTTGTCAGGCCATTTTATTTTTCTTCAATTCCTATATAATAGCTAGATAACCATTTGGAATTGTTTTGGTACAAAGTTGACGAGTCTGCCTGTATATCGGGTCCGTTTCGGTAATATCTTATATTATAATACTTCAGCTTCTCGCATTAAACAAAAATTCAAACACGCACTTGGCTCTTGGCTTTATTTAACAGAGGCATTCCGCTCGAATATCTATGCAGTCGGATTTGCAGCTATCTGCCCCATCGCGTGTTTTGTGTTTTCTGGGTGCATTGCTGGCGGTGTCCACTTTGTTGCTTAAGCCACTCATTAATTACGGAGGCCTGTTAGCCTGATTAATCTGTCTTTTTTTTGGGTTTATTCTCCCGAGTGAGCTAAATTACTGGCCACGTCAATGTTTGTAATTGCCAAGGGGGCAGAGCACATTTCGTTCCGCGAATAATGCAGGGGATCTATTGGACGCCACCTCTTCCGCCTACATCACGTCCACAGCAGTAAAGGCGATAACCGTCGCCCGCCTACAACCAGCAACGCCACGCTTTGAGGCCAATCCACTAGTTACGGTAGTGTGCGCTTTGTTGTATCTAAATGTATTAAAACTTACATATTTGCCGTCCGACGCTTTATTGAAGCCTGGTACATTCACGTACAAATTTAGAAATTGTATGTAATCATTTGCTTGTGCGCTGTATTATAAATGTATTACTTTCAAAACCGCCACCCATGTTTCGCACTTACAGATGTTTCAAACATTTCAATTATCATCAATTTGATTCAGATTTAAGGTCTATACCTTGGAATAATATTTATGATTGTAATAATATAGACGATAAAGTTAATTTGTTCAACGACAATCTTTTAACGCTGTTAAATATACATGCACCTATGATTACGTCTAAAATAAGCAAACCGTATGCTCCATGGCTAACAGCTACTGTAAAAAATATGATGCGCACGCGTGATCAAGCCCTATTCCGTTATAAAAGAACACAAAACCCTGATCATTTCACTTATTACAAACAATTAAGAAATTAAGTAGTAGCGGCAGTACGGCGTGAAAAAAAAAGTTATTATGAATCACAATTCAAATCAAATCCCAAATCGTTTTGGAAAAATCTCAGAAAGGTAAATATATCAAAAAAATCAGTCACTCCTGAATTGCCTTCTAATCTTCTAGATTGCAATAAGTTAAACAATTACTTTATAGATATGGCACCCAATTTAAATGTAAATAACGACAACTTAATTGAATTTTACAGAAACAATATCAAAGATACAGTCTCTAGCTATCTAAGCTTTGAAATGGTGGATGAAATAAAAATATTGAAAATTATTAGTGCTATAAAATCGAATGCTGTTGGTGTTGATGGCTTGAATGCACATATCATTAAATTGTGTGTTCCGTTTCTTCTGCCAATCATAACACACCTCGTCAATTTCTGCCTAATCAACTCGGTTTTCCCGAAATATTGGAAACGTGCCCTCGTTGTACCTTTACCAAAAATTAATAATCCAAAAGACGCTAAAGATCTAAGGCCAATAAGCATCTTACCTATGCTATCTAAGGTAATTGAAAGAGTCATAGAGAGGCAGTTGCGAGTGCATGTTACCAAAAATAGTGTAATACCAGTTACTCAGTCCGGCTTTAAAGAAGGCCACAGCTTCACCACTGCAATGTTAAACATAACAGACGATTTAATCATGGAAACTGATCGTGGGAACTTGTCAATACTTGTACTGTTAGATTATTCAAAAGCGTTTGATACGATCAATCGAGAAATCTTAATATCAATGTGTCATTATATAGGATTAAGTCCACCTGCAATAAATCTATTATCCAGTTGCATGTCTGATCGATGTCAAGCTGTCATAGTAAATGGTATTACATCATCATTTCGAAAAACCGAAACAGGCGTTCCGCAGGGAGCCATTTTAGCACCGCTCTTATTCAATACTTACATAAGTACATTTCCTACAGTTTTGCATTCGTGTAAAAGCCATTTTTATGCGGACAATTCGCAAATTTATCTGTCTTTTGAGCCTGATCAGATATTGCTTGCGTGTGAGCTGATAAACAGGAATTTGCAACGGCTATTCGACATTTCTAGGCAACACTCTCTTAAGCTTAATGCTAATAAATCCACGGTGATGTTATTTGGCAAACGGAAAGATGTTGGTAATGCCATAAATTTCATAGATGTAAAAATAGAAGGTATTCGAGTACCTGTTGCCGAGTCTGCGAGAAATCTGGGACTTGTGCTTGACGGAGGTTTTCGCTTCAAGAAACATGTGTCACAGTGTTTGCAAAGTGCTTACAATAATCTAAGACTAATTTTTCATAATCGACATGTTCTGAGTAAAAAAATTAGAATAACACTTTGTAATAGTAGGGTTCTATCTAAAGTAGATTTTTGCGATTCGGTATATGGTCCATGTTTAGACACACAAGATATTTACAGAATACAAAAGCTCCAGAATGCATGTCTGCGATTAATTTTTGGTATAAGAAAATATGAAAGAATTTCATACAAATTAAAGGAAATCAAATGGTTAAATATGTGTAACAGACGCTTTCTCCATGCTGCTTGTCTTTATCATAAAATTTTCCTTTTTAAATCACCTCCATATTTATATAACAAAATAACTTTTCGTACCGATGTTCACAACTTAAATTTGAGGTCTAGAGGTAATGTCACTATTCCTTTGCATAATTCTGAATTAGGTAAACGGAGTTTTTCATATCGAATTGCCAAATTATACAACGACTTGCCTTTAGACCTCAAACAACGCTCTTTGCCACGGTTTCGGTACCAGCTAAAATCGATGCTACTCGGTCAGTAGTACATATTTACTTGTTGGTGAATAGTCATTTATGTAGTTATGATTTATTGTTATTGTTATTGTTTTTTTTACACTAAGGTTAGGTGTCAGAGCAGTCCACAACTTTCGTTGTGTACTGAACCTCGCCCTAAAAATATACAAACATTGTTTTTTAATTTTATATTTTTTTTTAACAAATAAAGGCAATTTATTATTATTATTATTAATATTATTATAAACTCACTTTATCGCAAGCTGGCATTGCATTGTAATTAAAACTTACATATTTGCCGTCCGATGCTTCATCCAAGCCTGATACATTTACGTACAAATTTAGTATTTGTGTAATAAACTCGCTTTGTCGCAAGCTGGCATTTCATTGTAATTAAAACTCGTATATTTGCCGTCCGACGCTTCATTCAAGCCTGGTACATTCACGTACAAATTTAGCATTTGTCGCAAGCATTGTAATTAAAACTCACACATTTGCAGTCCGACGCTTCATTTAAGCCTGGTACATTCACCTACAAATTTAGCATTTGTTTAATAAACTCGCTTTGTCGCAAGCTGCCCAGAACACAATCACTAACTGAAAAATTATTTCTAGTTAATTTGGGTATTTATTAACACACAGAAAAAACTTTTTTTAAGACAGCTTGGCAAAAACGCAATCAAACCTCTTGAAGAAGCTACCCCAATTCTTTTGTTTACAGTTTACTTTTTGTTGCATGAAATGCCAAGTCTGCTTTGATTTCAATTTGTTTTTAAACAAAAACAAAGCTCTTCTAAAAACTTCGTTCTATCAATCATTTTCATGGCATATGCTATTTTTTAACAATTCTGTAATTAAAATTGTTACATTTACTGAACATTCTTATAATAAATATCTGTTTTGTTGGTTATGTTATTAATTACTAATAATTATATTATATTGTAACAATAAAATAAAAAAGGATGATACAAATCAGAAATAATAAAAAATCCTTTTTAAGCGAACCCATTACTCCATATATCGCCAAGTTTTCGACCTTTTTGGTTTAAAAAAAAAATATTGAACCGCAGTTTAACGGTTTATGTGTGATAATCCTTAACCAGGGGTAGTAGAATGAAGTTTGTGTGATTAAACCTGTTTTGAAAACAGAAAAAAAAACAGATCAACAGTTTTAAGGAGAATTTGAATGAGGAATCCAAATAAAAGGAAATATCGCAACAAACAGTTTTTCCATAATTTTAGCAATTGAACGTAGGCTGCATGAACAAATTCTTGGTTCATTTTCCTAACAAAGGGTAGTGAAATATCATCTATTTTAGCAACAGAGGGAATTAAAAGAAAAAAAAATAAATCCAAATAAAAGGAATTGTACAACAATCAAACTTCACATATTTGGCAAGCAATTGTAATCTGCATATAAAAAATTCATATTTCATATTCCTAACAAGGGGTAGTGATATATCATCTATTTTTACAACAGAAAGAATTAAATAAAAAATCCAAATAAAAGGAATTGTACAACAAACAAATTTCCCATATTTAGCAAGCAATCGTAAGCTGCATGTAACAAATTCACAATTCATTTCCTAGCAAGGGGTAGTGATATTTCATCTATTTTTACAACAGAATATAGAATTAAATAAACAAAAAGAACCTCTAATAGCCTAACAATAATACTGAAAAAGAAAACAAACAATTTTTAGAACTTGAGAGGGATTGCTAAAACAAGGATATTATTTTTTGAAACTTGGAACTTTTTAATTAAAAAGATTTTATTTGTGTAAACTGAAGAAGACGAAAGTCGAAATATATTTTTACTCAAATGTTTTTTTTTTATAATAAATGTTTTTTTTATTAACACCTATGGTGCTTACATTATTAAAACCGGTCTGCAAGACCAACCATTAATTTAGGTCGGATAAATCTTAAAACTAAATACTGATCAACTAGAGTCCATCCAATTGTAACGTTTCACTCCAAATTAAGCGCGATCAAAGTTAATTTAAAATTAATAGCGCTTAATTTTCGTCTAGGCCAACAATGAACGTTACAACAATGGAAATTTTTCAAAGCGCTCGAACTGGCAAGATTAGCGCTAGCCCCTCGATCGACGCGAGCGGTACGGAGAATCGATTCTCCGCGCAGTCCTTCCTTAATAATCGAGAAGTCCCGCGAGCCGATCGCCGCGTTTAAAACAAAATTTGAGCAGCGTACTCGGGGAGATCTTGATCAGAATTTAAGCGGGCTTCCAGCAGCCTTCAGCGGCTAGCGCCGCAGAACATCCCGGATCTCCGACCTAAATTAACCAGGGCCTTCAGCCAAACTCAGACCAGAAACCGACCTGAAGAATTCGAAATATTAACTCGATTTTCCCCAGGTACCTGCCTATATAAACGTATTTCTGGACTCGGACTGCGTTTATTAGAATTTATTCGTAAATTTAAAACAATAAATTTATTATACACAAATCTGGGAATCGGATTGTGTAAGTTTTGTTCTTACAATTCCGTAAAATTTGCCACGAGCGTTCGCATGCGAATTAAGCTTATATTTGGGCTATCGAAATAACTTAATTTCGTAGACGAGCAATCCAGGTAAACTTACGGAACGAATAAACCCCAATTGAACTTGGCTGGGATATCGGCGAGTTTCAATTGAGTTTATTCCGTAGGAATAAAGCTAACATTCAAATACAACATCCACGAACGTTGAAATAGCAATAAATTCAAATTCAGTAAAGCCACAAAACACCTGTCAGAATACAATTAACGTTGCATATACTTCAGAGTACTTTAAAGCAAACTTCATTTACATTAAATATTTGCAAATTTTAGGATCAGTTCACTTTTCCTGTGAAAGATAGTAAACCGTTGTACAAATTCGATACTTACCCTGTGATAGCTTATATTATAGCGGCCTTCACACGCGCCGTTCTATAAGATAACCTCGAAAGGAATTTTGACCCAAGGTCAAAGGTCGACTGCACTCTTAACATATCACTGGGAGTTGCACGTGTACAGATGTGTATTTAATTTAAACAAACTATAGTTCCGATCCAGTCGCTTCATAATTAAAATAAATCAGAATTTTCCTTTTGTTTACACCGACACGCATTGACATATTTAATTTTTATTTTGGTCCCCAGTTGTACCAACTTGATCTCGCAGGCCTTATACGTCGAAGCTCACGGGCATACATCTCCGAAAACCAGGACGAAAAATCAAATACAATTAAACTGTAACTTTATACGAAGAACACATTTATTTTATTTTAGTTATGTACATTAGTAGGGAATAAATGTATATAGTAGTCAAACCTGTTTCTTTAAATCAGTCTAAGTGTGAGTAGTCAGGACCTGGACCCAACAAGGGCTACCATTCTTAAAAGGGCATAATTGATAATGCTACAGGGGCACTTTCCAAATTAAATATAAACTTGAGATTATTACTAAGCCCCGGATAGCGTTGCACAATGATGTGCTGTAGATCTTCTTGACTATTATTTGCACTCTCCCACTCGCGCACTATGCTCTGCTCTTACACAGTCACTTTACACGAGCTCGAAGGGTTTGGTCCTCTTCAGTCTACGGACGATATGTTGTCTGTCCAACAGCTGAAGAGCTTTAATGTTTTCATGAAGGTGTAGTCTGGCCTCGTGTTTGCCAGCATACCTTTTGATCTCTTCCTTGACCATAGGGATGTTTAGATCTCTGTGTAAATCAGCGTTGCGTATATACCAAGGTGCATCTACTATGTTGCGTAGTACCTTGTTTTGGAAAGTCTGTAGGCTTTTTATATTGCTGTCTTTGGTGCAACCCCATAGTTGTATACCGTATATCCATACTGGTTTTAGAATCTGATTGTAGATTAAGATCTTATTATGTATTGACAGCTTGGATTTTCTCCCAATTAGCCAATAGAGTTGTCCGTATTTTAGTCTTAGTTCGGTTACTTTCTTCTTCACATGTTCCTTCAACCTAAGTTTGGCATCTTGTGTCATGCCTAGGTACTTAGCATTGTTCGCGTAGGGCACGATAGTACCATTTATATCTAAAGATGGTGGAGCGTTTAATCTTCTATTTGTAAAGTTAATGTGAGTAGATTTGAACTCATTCAGCTTAATTCTCCATTGTTTAGCCCAGTCAAGTATTGTATTGCTGACTGCTTGTGGTCTCTCAATGGCCAAGTCTTGGTCTGTGTCCACTGCCAGAAGTGCGGTGTCATCTGCAAACGTAGCAACTGTGGTTCCTTCCAAATTTGGCAGATCGCAAGTATATAGTAGATACAGGATAGGCCCCAGCACGCTGCCCTGAGGCACTCCCGCCTTTATCTCTTCCTAGTTCCCAGTATTCATCTTTTTGTTTGATCCTGAAGAGTCTGTCTGAGATGTAGCATGTCAGTATTATTACATATTGCTTTGGGAGTATTTTGTTAAGTTTATGTGTCAAACCTTCGTGCCAGACCTTGTCGAAGGCCTGGGCCACATCTAGGAATACTGCAGAACAGATTCGCTTTTCTTCCAGTGCGCATTCTATTACATCCGTAATACGGTGCACCTGATCTATTGTTGAATTTTTGGTCTGACGCCAAATTGATAGTTTGGTATCAAGTTATCATTTTCTATGAGTGGTTTGAGGCTTTTCAGAAGCAGTTTTTCGAATAATTTGGACACAATTGGCAACAGGGAGAAAGGCATGTAGGACTTAACATCGTTAGGCGGCTTACCTGGTTTAGGTAGCATAATCAGTTCTGCAACCTTGCACCTGGCAGGAACATATTGGAGCCTTAGGGCTGCGTTGAAGAGGTAAGTGAGCATGATTATGCCTTTTCTAGGCAGTTGCTTCAAGATTTCTACAGTGATTAAGTCGTATCCTGGCGCTTTCTTTAAATTTAGGTTTATTTTTATATCCATAGCTACCTCATTTGGAGCGACAGGGGTGATATTTTCTGTTCTTAGATTAACAAAAGTGGTCAGAGTATTATTAGCTTGTGTTTCGTTAGTTGTGAAGATGTCTGCCAAATGCTAGGCGAACAAGTCCGCTCTTTGTTTGTTGTTTTTGGCCCACGGGCGATTTTCTTTTTTAATTGGTGGTATTGACGATATACGTAGGTCTTTTGATTTTCTTGGTAGCTCTCCAAAGAGAATAGTCAGGTACGAATTGATGGTGTCTTCTTTTAGTTTTTGTATCTCTCTTTTAAGTTGTTGTGTTTTATTATTAAGAATGATTTTGTCTGAAGGATCTCGTGATTGTTGCCATTTGCTTCTAGCTCTTCTTTTTTCCTTGACTATTTCTCTGATTTCTATTGGGTAATTTACACCTTTGGCTTTGTGCGTAATTTACCTTGTGTTGTTATATGCTGCTACCTGTATGAGCTTGGTTAAGTTTTCAGTTGCAGCTTCAAGTTCTTAGCTTGTTTTTAGGCTAACACGTAGATTGATATTTTTCTGTAGGTCTATGTTAAAACTTTCCCAGTCTGTAGTTTTATTCACTAGTGCTGGTCGAGTTTCCTTTTTTATTATCTTCTCGCTCAGAGTCATGATGACTGCTGAGTGATCAGATTCCCGGTCAAAGTTTTCATCGAGCTCCATGAAGTTGGGTGAAACTTTGCGTGATATGAAGAAATTCAGCATGTCTGGAGTGTTATTGGTGTCAGTTGGCCAGTACTTGGGCTTACCTGTGGAATGGAAATTGCATCCTGCTTCCCGAACAGCCTTTCTCAACTCGCTACCCTTGGTCGTGGTTAATCGTGACCGTCAGTCAACATGTTTGGCATTTAAGTCACCACCTATGATGTATCTTTCTCCTGGATGTTGAAGAAGAGTTTTATAGTCTTGTTGTTTAAGATTATGCCTAGGTGGACAATAGACCGCTCCTACTGTGAGCTTTTGTTTGGTAGACTTGATCCCTACTACGGTAAGTTGAATGCCAACATGTTTTAGGTGGCAATCTTCAAAGTGGTTAAGGAATTCTTTGATGACAATCGCACTTCCACCCTTTGCTTGGTTATCCGGATGGATTGTATGGTAAGTTTTGTATCCTCTTAAATATCTTTAGATATGACTGGGTTGTCATGTGTGTCTCTGAGATGAGACACACATCTATGTTCTGGGAATTGAGGAAAACTTCCAATTGTGTTTTTTGTTGAGAATTCCGCATTCCATATGGTAATCCGTAGGTCTCGTTGGTCCATGATTTTATTTCTGTTTAGGGATCGCACCAGTGTGTCTGGCTTCTAGTTGATCAAGTCGGTTATTTACTTGATTTATAGATTTCATCACATCTTGCAGCATTTGCATTATGGATGGTTCAGTTTTAGATGTAGGGGGAGTAGGTTCTTCCTTCTGACCCTGTGTTGCTTGTGCATATAATACGCCAACTTGGGTCTTATTAGAGACGAATTTCCTTGGGCGAGGTTTTGTTGCATTTTTGTTTTTAAAGCGTTAAACCTTCTTCTTTGCAGTTCTTTCGTCACTATGCATCCCCTGTAGTTGGCAGGATGGACTTCAGAGCAGTTTGTGCACTTTGCAGGGGTATCATTTTTCTTAGTGCATGTCGCTGACAAGTGATTACCTGCGAATTTTACGCAAGTGGGGGTATGTTTGCCAAATGTTTGGGTGTGCCGATATCTTTGGCATTTTTTGCATTGCGGTGTGAGTTTATTGCTTTTTATTGCTTCAATTTTTACCTTCATGTGGTTTAGATATTGCATTGCAAATATTTTATTTATGTCATCGGTGTTATGAAACTCCAGCATATACAGGGTGAATGAGACCACCCGTATCAGTTTTTTTTAAAGAACGGTGAGTCGTAGAGAGTTGGGATAAAAAAATTTATTATAAAAGTAATACTAAAGAATCGAATGGTGATATTATTATTTCTCGAAAAAGTCAGCATCACGAGTAGTTTTGTCCACAATGTTCAGAACTCAAAATTTTAAATGTCTAAAAACGTATTGTTGAAAAGATCGTTAAAAAAGAAGAAAGTTTTGTAGGAAAAATTATTTTATTACTACCACCCATTTTAAGTAATATTCGATTAAAGTTATTAAATTTGAAATTCGTTAACAAACAAAATTGAAAAGTCGGCTTTTAAAATCTAGTTACCGAATTAAACAATGTTACAAGTGTTCAAAATTTTTTCAATTTACTTCTAAATACAGTTGAGCTCTTCCAGTTACACTATCAGTGGCTCTAAGTATTTCTTCATTATTTAATGATAGACAAGCATTCCGAATTCTCAGCTTCATATCATCTCACGTTGTTGGTTTTTCTTTATAAACAATATCCTTGATCCGACCCCAAAGGTAAAAATCTAGAGGTGTACAATCTGGTAATCTTGGCGGCCACACCACTGTACTTCCTCTGCCAATCCATCTATTAGGAAATAGTTTATCGTGTTGCTGGCAACTAAGGAAAAATGAGCTGGGCAGCCGTCTTGCTGAAACCACATTCTTGCTCGCATTAAAAGAGGGACATTTTCCAGTAAGTCGATCAAGTCGTTACCTAAAAACTCAGCATATCGTATTCCATTCAGAGTTCCTTCGAAACAATAAGGGCATATGATAGATCCACCAAGAATACCACACCACGTATTAACACTCCAAAGGTGTTGATTGTCAATAGTTTGTAGCCAGTGAGGATTTGCTTGCGACCAGTAATGCGCATTGTGAATATTGACTTCTCCAGTGCTTTTAAAACTAGCTTCGTCAGTCCATAAAACTCTCTTAGGAAAGTGGGGACCTTTATTTAGTAACCAATTACAAAAAATGACTCGACGTTGAAAATAATTCTCACTTAATTCTTGGTGCATGTGCATGTGGTATGGATGGAATTTGTGATCCTTCAAAATTTTGCATACGGAGTATTGGCTAATTCCAGAATCTCTTGTGTCTTGCAATTCTATTTCCGCGATTGCACGTTGGTTGCACCTGCCCTGTGGTACAAATACGTACTGCCAATCTCCGAAAAACATTGAAGGATTGATGGGCATACATTCTTTCAGCCTCTCTGTAATTTTGTCTGCATTCTCCCAAAACCATTAACATGTCGAAAGCTTCTAAATTTGAAAAAGGCATAATTTCACTAATTTAAGTTAATTCACTTTCTAACGAAATTCACTTTTAACTACGTATAATCTGTCCACAAACAGATATCACTAACCAACAACAAATTATCAATTTAAACAATGGGTGATTTGAATATAGAATAATACAACAAATGGAATTATTGACATTAAAACGTGTGTGTAACATTGTTTAATTCGGTAACTAGATTTTAAAAGCCGACTTTTCAATTTTGTTTGTTGACAACGAATTTCAAATTTAATAACTTTAATCGAATATTACTTAAAAGGCGTGGTAGTAGTAAAATACTTTTCTTACAAAACTTTCTTTTTTTTACGATCTTTTCAACAGTAAGTTTTTCGACTTATGGTGCCATTTAAAATTTTGTAGTTCTGGGCATTGTGGACAAAACTACTCGTGATGCTGATTTTCGAGAAATAATAATATCACCATTCGATTGTTTAGTATGACTTTTATAATAATTTTTTTTATCCCAACTCTCTACGACTCACCGTTCTTTAATAAAAAAATACTGATACGGGTGGTCTCATTCACCCTACTATAATGGCAAACGGATGTATTTTTTCCCATTCTTCTCTATTGTTTTTTGAGTTTTTGAACCACCTTTACTGGCTTGAGTCCTTTTTCTTTAAGCTCCTTCACTATTTCTTCAGGCTCACATGATGGATGTAGATTTTTCGCCATCACGCGTATATTTCTGGTGGCTTTGTTTTCATATGTATGCCACTCCAGATCATTTTTATTTATTAATGATGTTAGCTCCCTGTATTCCGGTTCTGTACTAACGTTCACTTCGACCTGTTTATTGTCCATCATACTGGTATTACAGTTGAATTTATTAAATTGCAATTTAGCTTTGATCTCATTATAGTTTTGTACATTGCTTATTATAATTGGTGGCGGCTTTGCCGGTTTTACAGTTTTACCTAATTTTGCTGGTTCTGCTTTTGGGCTGTTTTCTAATTTTTCTGGTGATTCCTCTGCTTTCCTTTTCTTATTGCGCTTATTTCCTTTTATAAGCTAATCTGTTTCTCTAGCAACGAGTGCTTCCTCATAATCAGAATTTACTGGACTATACTTTTTGTTATCAGGCTTGGCCTGCAGTATTGCTAGCTGCTCTCTGAGTGATTTGATTTCGGCCAAGGCGTCGTTTAATTGTGTCTGTAAATTCAGTATGATTCCGTTCTCTTAGGCTGAAAACACACGAAGTGGTTCACGCTGAGTCGGCGGCCGACTCGGCTCCATGATTCTATGTATTTAAAGCGCTCTGCGTACGCGCTACATGACGCGGCGTGTGTTTTGTCCGCTTTAAATACATGGAGTCGACTCGGCCGCCGATGAACCGCTTCTTGTGTTTTCAGCCTAACGCCTGTGTATTAGGTGTTATTTTAGGTGTTTGATTTTTCAGCTCAGTCATCTGTAAAAGTAGTTCAGTTATATTTAACTCTAACATTTCCCTAGCTGCTTTTTGAGTTGCCCATGCTTTGTAGTAATTTGCTTCGTCTGCGACCTGGTTTTCTTGGTCTTCTCCAGGTGCCGACTGCCTCGACGGCTGTTGGTACATTTTTTTGCTGTCTAGGCCAACCTTCATTGGAATTTTATGGCATTTTCATCATATAGTATTTCGTCCACTGACCTACATCAAACGACACACGCAGCATAAAACTGCTACACTGCAATTTCCGAGGTCAGAGCATATATCTAATACTTACTATATTGCTAGCGGCTATGAGTGGGAAACTCACCGATGAAGTGAGACACACAACCAACTCCTTCATGTATACGGTGAGCTGTGCGCAAGCGCGGCGGCGTCGTCCGCCCAATGGGGAAGTGGTCAAGTTTAAAATTCGCTTCTAAAGGCGGAGTTCGAATTCTCACGCATGCGCACGAGACGCGTTATACTCGAAGTGAGACTATGTCGGCGCCGTAATGTTTTCTGAAGTTTCCAGGCCCTACCAGCAATATATGTGTATTATATATATGGGTCAGAGCACTGCACAATACGTCGTAACTGTTTCACTGTCACAGCACGACTATAATAAATATAAAAAGCGAACAAGAATTAGCTGCCAAAAAATATATAAAATATAACTAATGAAACAGCTGTAAAATAACACAACTAAACTAATAATAATTATTATTCGAAATATAAGGCTACTAAATGATTTCATAGCAATATGTATTTTGACCACTCAATATTGTTCTGTTATTTAAGGTTTAGTGGAGGAGCAAGCGTTATCTTGAACTGCGCCTTGAGATTTCTACTGGTTGCTGCTATTGATTTTAATTTATCAATTATTTAATAAATAAAAAGGTATCTTTAAAATAAAAAAAACATATTTGCATTTTTTAAATTTAATTGCAAATAAATAAGTTACCGCAAAAAATGTGTTTAAAGTCTTTAATAAAATAAGTATACCACAGGAAACCAATTTGTTAGATCGAAGAATAGTTGTTCATAATTATATACAAACCAGGTAAATATATCTTAATATTTCTAATAAGACTGAAACAGTCAAAACGATCAAACGAAACACCTAATAAACTACATTAATTCGCACATCAACAAAATAAGGCAGTCGGTAATATTCAAACCTACGCTCCCAAATGGAATTTGATTTTTAGTAGAACGCCTTACGCTCTGAAGTACAAATGGTACGTAATCCATATGCTTATCGTAGTATTATGAAAAGCCGGGTCACGAAATATGGAAGTAGTTTTGATGCCGGATGAAGTGGGCGCGATTGGTGACATGCAAAAGCGAGACGAGTAGGCACAATAAGTTTTTATATATAAACGTTATTTTATATTAAAATCCAAAGCAAACACATCATCGTTGTTATCAACTTCTTCATAATAACAAAATAACTTCTTGTATACGGTTGTAGTTTTGTTAGGAAGAAGAATGCAGGTGTTTCAGGTTTTACTTTGCATGAGTAAAAATTCATATATCATAACTACTAGAAATGGAATGACGATTAGGAATTGATAAATTCCCGATAAGAAATCCTGTCACCGTTTTATATGATAACAATCTACGATTACTATACAAAACCGTTGTGTGTCCTCTCGACAAGAATGCCTTGCAGAAATTAACAAACACAGGCTAACCTGTACTCAAGCACCTATTGTTACAATACTGCAGAAAGTAAGAAGAGTAGATTTAACTTTTTTGACATAGAACTTTTTAATTTTCACCCATTTTATACCGCTAATTAGTTGGTGTGTTGAAGCTTTAATAAAACAAGTTTTCTTTCGATAAAATGTGTCAACAGATAGCTAGGTCATTAAATTTTTAAATATGGTCAATTATAGGGTAGGCACCAAGCAATTATTTTCTTGGAAGCGTAAATAGTGTCATACTATTGTACCCGCAAACAGTTCTGTTGAATCCATTAGTTATATTTTTTAAATTGCTATATTTCAAAAATTACGTAATAATTATAAATTATATGTTCACATAAAAGTTTCACTGGTTTTTGATGTACATGATTGTCTTAAATGTGGAGCAGCGAGTATTTTAAAGACAGGTTGCTTTTAAATCAATACAAAGCGGTTTCACATTTAATTATAAATATGCAAATATAAGCTAATTAAGCAAAAGTTTATTGTAAAGTAACCATAAAAGTAATGCTAAATAGTTTTAATACATGCTAAAATTGATATCGAATTACCAAAAGGTGAAATTGGTTACATTAGGCATGTCGATAATTACATGAATAAGAACACAATTTAAGAAAATTTGCACATGGGTTACAGAACTAATGTTAATTGTAAATATAAGAAATAAGACGGAAGGTACCTGCAAGCAAGATTAAAAGCGTGAACTGAGAAGAATTATTAAAATGGGTTTAAATAAACAATTGTCAAATTCTGACATTGTACAACATTAAATGGAGTCTAGTATTACAGCTATGTAAAAATTCATAGGATGTCAGTTAGTAGGTGATAAGAATTAACTAGGGAATAATCATAAAAAAATTGTTTCAACAGGTAAGGTACTATTATTGGGGCCGGTTTTTATGTATAAACCGAATAATTAACCAGTAATCAAGTTGAACGGTATTTTAATTACGGACATTGGTGGAATTCGTCTGAGAAGCCATGAAGGTTCGACAGGTATTCTTGAGTGTAAAGTGACTTCACGGTGGTACTTGGTTTCCATCTGCACAGCCCATCAGTACAGTTGGAAGTAACATCGCTATAAGCAGGAGGATATTTGCGGTGTTAGTATAGTGAACAATAAACGAGTGCCCAAAATCAGCATTCATTTATTACATGCAAAGAAAGCAGCACCGAAAGATAAGACTTACCTAAATAAACAAATTCTAATTAGTTGTCTTTTTTTATTTAATAGTTTTTGAGCATCAGCTGCTTTGGCTATTAGCCCATACGGTGAAATATTTACTTTTTAAATTAGTTCATAAAGTCCATTTTGCTGTAGTAAACTTAATAAGGAATTGCTATCTAGGTTTTTAAGATCCGGATTTCCACGGATTTGAGCTCTTACATTCTAGCAATATGTGGTTCACTGTTAAAGGTACGTTACATTCATCACAAGTTGGCTGGTACTCTCCCGATAATAAATGTTTTTTGGTCAATCGCGTGTGACCTGTACGAATTCTTGTCAACACAACTTGCTGTTTTCTACTGAAATTAGTGGGATATGAAAAGTTTCCTATTACTGGTAAGAAATTTTTTAGGTATGTGTTATAATTTCTCCAGGTATTTTGAAACCTCTCTTGTACTCTAGTGGTGACTTGATGTTTCACATCCTTAATGTTGTACAGGTTTTCTGATGCCTCACATATTCCCTCTGCGGCGTCTTTGGCAGCACAATCTGCCTTTTCATTGTCTACTATTCCAGCATGGCTGAGTACCCATATGAAACTTAACTTTTTGTGAGCGCGAAGAAGAAGTCCGTATAAAGATTTTATATTTACTATCACTGGATATAATGTAAATCTGTTTCCAATAGCTCCCAGCACAGATAATGAATCTGTACAAATTATGAAGGAGGCGTGATCTGATGCTAAACATATTTGCAGGGCCGTCCGTATGGCAAATGATTCGCAAGAAAAAATACTGATGTCGAGTGGTAGTGAGCTTTTGGTAGTTTCGTTATTATATACTACTGCATATCCCGTTTTCTTATCAAATTTAGAACCATCCGTAAAGAGAAATTGGAAACTTTCATATTCTTGTATTAACTGTAGATAACACTGCTTAATTACACCTGCGTTGATATCTTTTTTGTTTATATTTAACAAGTCTAATCTGATTTCGGGTATTTTCTCAAGCCATGGTGGTTCTGTTTTCTTTTCGGCTAGGTGTAAAAATTGTTCTGGCAGAGATAAAGTAGCCATTACCGTAGTTGATCTGGTAGACGATAATTTATTCCGTGTATCTTCTTCTTGATAGCGGGCAGAGAATATATCGCTCTGGAAAAGGGATAAGATAGGGTGTCCAACATGAGCATGCAGCTTAATTCTATAGCAAGTGATTATTTTCTCGCGTCTTAAGTTTAATGGCGTTGGTGCTGAATCTACATATAAGCTTGCCCTCGGGCAGGTATAGAATGCTCCTGTAGCATATCGAATGCCAGAGTTATGTATGGTGTTTAGTGGCGCTAGTCTACTGGGTTTAGCAGAACCATATGCTACACAACCGTAATCTATTTTCGAAAGTATTAATGTTTTATGAAGGAGTAGGAGAATGTTTCGTTCAGCTCCCCAGCTAGTGTGAGCCAAATTTTTAATGACATTCAGTGTGCTCTTGCAAGAGGAGACCAGATAATCTATATGAGATTTCCATGTAAGCTTTTTATCAAACAATACTCCTAAATACTTGAAAGAATTTACATTCTCTATTTCATTTCCGTGTAAGTTAAATATAGGAACATTAACACAAGTGGACCTTTTTCTACAAAAGTGTATAGCTTTGGTTTTAGCTATCGATATAGAAAGATTTCGTTCTGTTAAAGCTTGTGAGAGTTCTGTCAAACCGTTTTGTAGTGTGTCTTGAATACCGTCATTCCTGTTGCTTGCTTTGAATAATACGATATCATCTGCGTATGCACAGTAAATTACCGATTTACTAATCGTCCACAATGAGGAGTTTATTGCTATTAAGAACAATGTGGCACTTAGCGGTGATCCTTGTGGTGTTCCATGTTTAAGGATAAATGGATCAGATAAAGTATCATTTACCTTGACATTTATTATACGACCATCTAAAAAAAGTTTTATAAATAGCGGCAGATTTTCCCTTATCCCCCAGTCGTAGAGCTGGCAAAGTATGTCATCATGTTGTACAGTATTAAATGCATTTTTTATGTCAACAAAAATGGCAGAGGCATGCAAGTTATTAATCGCATTTTCCAAAAATACTATGGCATCGGTAGTCGAGTGACCTTTTCTAAAACCTAATTGGTAGCGCGCCAGTAACCCTTGTTGTTCTAAAATCCAGTTCAGTCTGAAATTGACCATTCTTTCTAGTAATTTGGCAATGCAGCTTGTGAGCGACACCGGTCTATAGTGTGATGGTTCAGACGGATTCTGTACTTTGGGGATTGGAATTATTATTATAGCCTTTCTCCAGGACCCAGGAAAAATGTCGCCATTCCATACAGCGTTAAGTGATTCTAATAAACGATGTTTCACTTCTTGAGTTAGGTTTTTGATGAAAGCAACTGGAATATCATCAGGACCTGGAGCATTAGTTTTAGATTTCGCTATTGCGTATTCTAGTTCTTCTAGAGTAAACGGCGAGTTGTAGGGATAACTATCTCCAGTGGTAAAAATGTTATTATGTTCAGTAAGGTTTTCATCATTTTCCTCATTGCACGATTTTGCAAAATTTTTTGCTAATGCGTTTGCGATATTTTTCGAATTCGATATTATTGTATCATCTGTAGAAAGAGATGTAATAGAATTTATTGGCACATATCCTCTTATTCGTCTAACCTTATCCCAGACTTCTTTAAGGGTCACATTCGTATTTAAGGACGATCCATAGTTTTGCCACGATTTCCTTTTGGCAGTTTTGCTCTGCAACTTACTGCTCTCGCCCTTTTAAATTTAATTAAGTTTTTCTGAGTTGGATAACGTTTAAATTTCTGTAAAGCCCATTTCTTTTCTTTTATTGAAGATTTTATTTCGTCAGACCACCATGGAACTGGAGGTTTGTTTAAAATTCCTCTTGAACGTTTCGAAATACATTTGCTGCCAACATCGTGAATTATAACAGAAAATTCGTTCATAGAGAGATGGTGAGTATTTTCGAACGCCGCTGTTAATGCATCCTGGAAATAACTCCAATCAGCCTTCTTAAGCAACCATTTTTCAGGTAAGTATATTTGGTTACTATATTGAAAATTCTTGAACTGTAACGTGATAGGAAAATGGTCACTGTGGTGTAGATCAGCATCGACAGACCAAATTATAGATGATAAAAGAGAAGCTGAACAGATTGAAAGATCAATTGCAGAAAAGGTGCTAAATCTGGAGGAAAAATGAGTCGGCGTTCCAGTGTTTAGTATTCCTATATCATCGTTTTCCAGAAGTTTTTCAATAATATGACCCGCTTGGTCTGTTATTAAGGAACCCCATAAATTACTGTGGGCATTAAAGTCACCTAAAAGAAGAAATGGAGTTGGGAGTTGTTTTATTATGTTTGTAATATCGTGTAAGGTCCAGTTTAAGGTGGGTAAGTATATGGAACATATGGTTACTTGAATAGGATATGTAACCTTAACAGCTACAGTTTGTAGGTTAGAATTTATGTCTAGTTTTGAAGCAGAACATTCATTTTTAATAAGAATCGCTACACCACCATGAGCTCTTGCACCATCTTGAGCATCTTTCCATTGCAGTTCCATTGCAAAACATTGAGATACGCATGTGTTTCGGTGCATAATATCGGCATTTCATCGCTAGTCGATGAAGCAATGTTCGACGCATTATTAGTATTAGTGATTGAAGTAGTATAATCCATAAAAATAAATATAGAAATAAATAAATAATATTAATAACAAACTAAAAAAAAATATATACATATACATGTAATTATCGACTAACGTTATCACAGTAGTTGTCACAAACTAAGAAGTTTCTATGTTCTCTCTCAGTTAGGTCCTAGCTTCCGGGGTTTCCCCTTAGGCCAACCTTTCTTTTTCTTCTTATTAATTTCTGAAAGTATCATTTGGTCTATAGATTCCAAACTAGATTCTACGGATGCTAGCGTTTTTACAGAGTTTACGGAAGTAGTTTGTGGGGATGTTTCTCGTTTTCTCTTTTCAATCACTTCGCTTATTTCCATTTGATTTGACAAATTATTTGAATATCCTGATGTCTGTGGAGATGATATTTTTTGCGTAGTTTCTCGTGTAGAGCCTATGTCTATATCTCTCTCCACTGTGTCAGTTACCTCATTCCTTAATGGAGAACATATTGCCTCAATAGTTCCATCACCTGTCGATGTGTTAGCACATGAGTTCTTGTTGATAAACCGGACAGTTGGTGATCTAGCGGAATGGTTTCCTTCGCAATTTATACATTGTAGGGGTTCAGTGCATGGTGCGCCCTCGTGTAATGCTCTACCACAGACACAAATTTGTAGATTTTGACATTTGTCAGACATATTTCCAAATCTCTGGCATCGAAAACAGCGCATTGGAGACGGTATATATGGACGCACGCGTAGCGAGTACCATGCCCCACGAATTGTTGAAGGTAAATCACTACGATTAAACGTAAGTATGTGATTAGCCGTGTCAACAATTTGTCCATTCCTTCTAGTTGTTATTCGTTTAACTGCTACTACATGTTGCCCTCGTAGCCCTTCTAAGATTTTCTCAATGGAAGAATTTAGGAAATCCGGACAAAATACCACACCTCTACAGGAATTCAATATTCTATGTGGAGTAACCTTTACAGAATAGTCAGCCAGTTTCTTTATATCTAAAAGTCTTTTGCTTTGTTTATTTGACACAGTTTCCACTAATAACCCATCTTTAGTTTTCCGAATATTTTTTGTTTCTCCAACTAGACCGTACAATGACTTTGCTATTAAAAATGGACTAATCTTTTGAAAATCACCACTATTCTTTCAATGGCCAGGAACCGAGGATAGTTACCCATCGTCTAGCTGCTCACAGATTTTTTCTCCAGAGGAGGAAATGAGTCCTTTGGTGATGAGGAGGACTCAACCTCAATAGTATTAAGATGAGGGGCAGCACCATCTCCCACACCATCTTTAGAGGGAGGCCCAGAGCTGCCCACCATCCCTGTAACATTTAAGATAGGAGAACCTGGACTTTGCCGAGTCTCCATCGCAGAATAATATATATTTTGAGCCTAAAACAAATAGAATGCACAGGAAACACCAAGGATTATACAAAAATTTAAGTCAGCCAAGAGAAAAATGGAAGTGCGTTCGCACAGAACGGCCTCAGAATTCTTCGTTGCAGGGTCCGCGCTGGTACGGAGCCGATTGTCCATGGTCCCTGAACAACAGAGCCGTGGACCTCTAGCTCCAACCCACTTAAGCTTCGGCTGGCCAGACCTACCATTCCATGCCGGAATCCGGGTATACCGCGACATGGGTATGCTTCAAAATGGAGAAGGACAACGAAGAACCACGACACCTTTATGAACAAGGACTTTCACAATTGGGTAGTCTAGATACTTGCTGGATAGACTACTCTGCCCCAGCAAGGATTGTTTATCGAGGTTTACTTCTCTAGTCCTTTTAGTCGCCTTTTACGACAGGCAGGACATACCGTGGTTGTATTCTAACCCCCATACCACTGGGGTAGTTGCCTTCTTTAATATTAAACATAATTGAGGTTATTCAAGGTTATTTCACTTGCGGTAATGCGAGAATATTATTGAACCAATTTAGTATTGGATCTAATGGTAATTTAATCAAATTATTATTTAACCCAGGTGTTAAAACCCAACCCTGATAGAGTATTCATATTCTACCGAGCTTAACAATTGATGTCGAGATTTAATAACTAAATTAAAAGTCAGGATACTTGGCTATTTAATTAAATTTGAACCTAATATTTATATAAGCAATTATGAGTAGCTGCAAAAATATTTAATTTAATTTAATATTAAAATTCTCATAATTAATATTAAAAATGGCAATAAGCGCCCATATTAATTACAATAGAGTCAAACTTTACTTTAACTTAAGAATTCTGATCGAGCTACAATACTAAATTTTAAGGTGAACCTATGGTCCTTCATAAACCCGGTTAAGAATTATCTGTAACAACTCCAATTAGAGATGCAAAACATATATCGAACCAACTTTCCAAACTATCAAATAGATATCTTTAATAGGCAGAATATGTGATGTAAACACCGATAAGAATCGAGCATACACACAACACATAAGTGGGCCAGTGAATCTGCTAATTCTGGTTTCTGATTATGGTTCAGCAGATTTTTGCAGCTGGTCATCTCGCGATAAGGCTGAGAGCCGGGACTAAAAGTTGGTACACGCCCCCCGTGAAATATTATGTTCAGGTATATATTTATAGCGAATGCGATTCGATTGCAGTTTAAGGTGGACAATCGAAGGTAGTGGTTGTAAGTGTGCACGAGCTGGATTACTTCGCTAAAAATTGTTAAATCGGTGAGTGCTAAGTGTAGAACAATTGACGGTTATTCAAGATCAGTAGAAGAAATTGAAAATTTGCTTCTTTTTATCTTCCCTTGTACAATTGCTACATTCCGTTAATTCAAATATTGGTTCTAATGATACCAAATTCTATAAAATTATTTTTTATGCAACCGCCTTCAAAATCGTTACTTTTGCTATATGCTGCTAGGCAACACTTTTAGTTCGTATGAGTACTTTTACTTCCCATGAACTAAAAGTAGACCTGGCTATGGACGCAGTTATCTTAATGGTTTTTAAATGACAACGTCTAAACATTTTGAATATTTTGTACAGTTCTTGGTTGCAGAAATAATAATATGTATGATTCCGATTGAAAGCGGTGTTGTTTGACTCGCAATTTTTGCGTTACCTTGGCTATGCGGCGCTTCACCTCGCAAGTGCGAATATAGTTCCTTGTCAAACAAAGTGTCACTTTTAATTCTAATAAAACAATATACTACTATTTCATTTGAGATTCTACATTTCACTTTTTAATATATTCAAAACATGACCTGTCGACCACTTCTTATCAGGAATATGACAATTATCCCAATCGTCTAAAAATCGCTATCTCGTGCTTGCACACCTCTGGCTTGGGCACCCGCAAGATTGTTAGCAGTTCTTAATTTTATGGTTCCTGAATGTCAAGTTCATTTGCCATTGATCGCATGACTAAACATCGCTCAAAAATATATCTTCCCAGCACAGCTTTCTCCAGCAGTCGTTGCAGTTTTATTGATTGCTGACCATCTGCATCGTACGGTGCAGGTTACGTTTCTGGTGTTTTTCTCATGTTTTCTCACTTCAGAGCAATTGTTGCCACCATCGCTAACTTGAATCCTAAGTTTGCTTCAAAGGCAAAAGGTTCGATATTATATCTTCTTCTATAGTACTACATTACATCAGGTGCCTAGATGTTTTCAACAAAAATCACACATACTGAATTAGTCATTTTTATGGTTGAACAATAAATTACCATTGCAAGAAAAACTTAATCTCACTTAAGTACGTCTGGCAGATTAGAGCTGACCAAATCGAATCCTATCTTTACCAATATCTTTACTACACATTGCATGCAGATTTTAGTTTGGCATTCAGTGCTTAAAATTTAGATCCTGAATTATTCTGTCAAATAAAATAGTATCTTGTTGAGTACTCGCACCGTAACAGGAAAGAATATGACAAGCACAGACAAAAGCTTTCACGCTAATGACTGTTAGACAAATGAAATGAATCAAGGAGGTCGTTTCAAGATGCTTCGAAAATTAAGTGAGTTTCCATTGCAGTGAACTATGGTAGAGAAGTCTTCGATAAGCACGGAAGATCTGATAGTGCAGAATGGCTCGGAGAAGAAGGAAAGCCCTTTAGATGCGTAAGTAGTTCTTAAACTTGGCTTGATCTTGGTGTCACGAACCTGTGTACATATCCTTTCTTTTCGCAGAAAATTCACGGAAGCTAAGGAAAATCAGCAGAAAGAAAAGGTGCCGCCTGTGTCCTTTTTACAAATAGTAAGTAGTAACTGGGTCTTGCTTCTTTGACTTACATTCATCATTTGGTTTGCAGTACAGATACGCAACTGGTTTAGACAAATTTTTACTTTTTATCGGATCGTTATGTGCTGTAGGAACAGGGGTGTGTCAGCCACTAAACGTATTAATATTAGGAACGCTGACAGGAGGTATTGTAAAATTTGCGGGTATTTTACAAGATCCCACCCAGACACAGCAGGATATTGAACAAGCAAAGATAGATTTTATGGACAGCATCATAAGTTTTGCCGTTTACAACAGCTTAATTGGGCTTGCCATGTTGATCCTTAGTTATCTTTCAACTGTGATGTTTAATTACAGTGCCATACGTCAGGTTAGTTCCTTAGATTTTTATTAAATGGTTAGCCTAATACCGTATGTAACAGATATACAAAATACGTGGACTTTACTTTGGAAACGCACTAAACCAAGATATTGCTTGGTACGACGTCCAGCAAACCGGAGACTTCGCCAGCCGTATGTCAGAGTAAGTACAGCGCTTCCATCAATAATCACACGTGCAAAATGTTTTAACACGCATCCACTTCGGCAGAGACATTTCCAAACTTGAAGAAGGCTTAGGTGAAAAAGTGGTTATGTTTCTACACTTGCAAGTGACGTTCGTAGCGAGCTTGATCTTGGCCATCGTCAAAGGATGGGAATTGGCCCTCATCTGCCTCACTTCCCTGCCAGTTACCTTTATATGCTTAAGATTTGTTTCGCTGGTTAGTAAAGTCTTGTTTTTTTTTTATCCAAAACTAATTTAGTACATTCCCAGCTGACAAGCAGGCTGGCTAGAAAAGAAATGGACGCATATGGAGCCGCTGGAGCGATAGCAGAAGAGGTCTTGAGCGCCATCAGGACGGTCGTGGCCTTCGGAGGGCAGAGGAAGGAGATAAGCAGGTATTCGGAGAAGCTTGTGTTTGCGAGGGACAATAACATAAAGCGCTCCTTTTTGAGCGGCTTCGGCTTTGGCATGCTCTGGTTCTTCATCTACGGGAGCTATTCGCTTGCTTTTTGGTACGGAGTAAACCTAATCATTGAAGAAAGAGATCTTCCTGAAAGCGAGCGGACATATGATGCCGGAAATATGGTTACGGTAGGTTTAAGAAAAGCTGCAGATTTTCGAAGAGGGCTAATGCTGTTAGCGGTTGTTACTCTTGCAGGTGTTCTTCGGCGTAATGCAAGGAAGTATGAGCTTCGGAATGTCGTCCCCCTACATAGAAGCATTCGGAATTGCAAAAGGAGCTGCTGCTAAAATATATTCCGTTATCGATAATGTGCCCATCATTAATACCTTTAAAAATAAGGGATTGAAACTCAACGAAATTAAGGGCAACATTGTTTTCAAAGATGTACACTTCGATTATCCATCAAGGTCTGACGTTAAAGTATGGTTATCGAATTTAGCCCATCTATAAAGCACTTTCTAATGATACAACTTTTAGATTTTGCAAGGATTAAACTTAACAATCAGAGCTGGAGAAACAGTGGCTTTAGTTGGTAGCTCCGGATGCGGAAAATCAACCTGTATTCAACTAATGCAAAGATTTTATGACCCTCTATCTGGCCAAGTAAGTAATCTGAATATTTCAAACTAATAACCTGAAGCCTTTCTGGATTAAATCGCGTATTTATTGTGAACGATTTGGCTTTTCAGGATGTATCGGTATGTATTGTGCAGATCAGAGCAACACATTTTTTAACTGAAAGAAGCGATTACCTCAGATTAAAATCTATTTCATTGTTTAAAACGTTCACCTGTCTACCAAAGCTACAGAATCACAGTAAATTAATGTAATTGCATATTTTAGATTTACCTGGACGACAATAAACTGAACGATCTAGATTTGACTTGGTTAAGAAGCCACATAGGCGTGGTCAGCCAAGAACCAGTGCTGTTTGGAACAACAATTGCTGAAAACATTAGGTATGGTAACATGTCGGCCACATATGAAGATATCGAGAGGGCGGCCATGCGAGCCAACGCACACATCTTTATTTCTTCTTTACCACAAGGGTACGATACCCTCGTTGGGGAGAGAGGAGCGCAGCTCTCTGGTGGCCAGAAGCAAAGGATTGCTATTGCTCGAGCTCTCGTTCGAGAACCTTCTATTCTGCTTCTTGACGAAGCCACCTCGGCCCTGGACACCAACAGTGAAGCCAAAGTCCAAGCTGCTTTGGATAACGTAAGTTTTAACACAACTTCAGTGATATTTGTGTTTTAACCTGATTAATATTGTTCGATAGGCGAGCAAGGGATGTACAACGATTATAGTCGCCCACAGACTGTCCACCATCCGAAACGCAAGCAGAATTGTTGTATTGTCAGAAGGCAAAGCAATTGAAGATGGCACGCACGAAAACCTAATGGACAAAAAGGGAGCGTACTTCAATTTAGTTACCACCCAAGCGTCACCCGACGACGTTCCTGAAACACCAGAAGAGGAAAGAGAAGCCGTGTTTCTCTATGACGACAAGAAAGCTTCCATAGTTGAGGGTGGCGTTGAGGTGAGCGAAAATTGAGTATAAAAAGGCACGTAAATAAGGTTTTTGTTCAATTTCGCAGTTTGAAGAAATAATGGACCAAGCTGAGCATTCCTCCGCATCCGTTATGGCCATTATGAAAGTGAACGCTCCAGAATGGTGGAATCTTCTAATTGGATGCTTTGCTTCGATAGTTATGGGGGCTGCTATGCCAGCATTTGCTATTCTCTTTGGCGAAATTATTGGGGTATGTGCACCGAACCTATGCCTATCCAATGCAGTTCTGAAAGAGTTTTACTTTATAGGTGTTGGTTATTGATGATGAGGACGAGCTTAAAAGTGAAACTAATAAGTACGTTATACTTTTCCTTGTAGCAGGCATTGTTACGGGTTTTGCGACTTTTCTTCAGGTAAATGTTATACAAATACGTGCATACAGTAGACTAACCAATTCCTTCTAGATTTACATGTTTAGCATTGCCGGAGAGAAGCTGACGATGAGACTGCGCCATCAGATGTTCCAGGCTATGTTGAGGCAAGAGATTGGTTGGTTCGACCATAAAGAAAACGGAGTTGGAACTTTATGTGCTAAACTATCTGGAGAAGCTGCTGGTGTGCAAGGGGTAATGAGCTAATGACTATAATTTCTAAAGAAACGAGCATGTTTCCGTGTAGAGTAACTTAATAATATCAATGGGATTTTTAGGCAACAGGGCAGCGCGTTGGCACAATCTTTCAATCCATTTCAACATTGGTGTTATCGGTAGGCTTATCCATGTATTATGAGTGGCGACTTGGTTTAGTCGCTATGACTTTCACACCTATTATGTTAGTAGCAATATTCTTCCAACAGCGGCTTATGAACGTGGAAAATCAGGGAAATCACAAATCTTTAGAGAAATCTACGAAGGTGAGTAGCTATACTTTAGCCAGTGATTTTCGGGTACTTGTGTCGTCCCTCCTCAAACATTTTTTTTGTCATATATTTGGGCTCACAATATCGAACTTCAATTTTCACTCAACAATTGGTTATTTAATTACAAAAAAGGAGAATTTCATCCACCATATTTTGCTTGGTGTCGATTTTGGAGAAATCTGTCGGCATTGATCTTGACCTAGGTGTTGGTTATCATAATTAAAGCAAATATTGATATTGTTGCTATTACTAGAAAATATTTAAAGAAGTTGAATTCTAGGAAAAATTGATAGCCTTTTGTTTCCTAGCGTTTTATTCTAGTCTACATTGCTAATTTTATTTATCAACAAATTTCAAACTCTATTACAGATAGCAGTTGAAGCTGTGAGCAACATCAGGACGGTCGCATCTTTGGGCCGCGAAGACACATTCTACCAGCAGTATCTCGCAGAACTCTTACCACACCATAAAATCGCAAAACGAAACACTCACATGAGGGCCTTCGTACTTGGCTTGGCACGAAGTATCATGTTTTTTGCTTACGCCGTTTGCATGTACTATGGAGGCGTTCTTATTAGAGACGAGGGTATGTCCTACACAATAGTATTCAAGTAAGTTGCGTAAGTTTCAAATAGCCACCGTAATCTAAAAAATGTTACTCGCAGAGTTTCCCAAGCCCTTATAATGGGTACAACGTCCATCGCTAGTGCCTTGGCCTTCACGCCCAACCTCCAAAGGGGCTTGACAGCGGCTGCAAAGATATTTAAACTCTTAAACAGAGTTCCCACAATAATGGATTCTTCGAACGCTAGCTCCGAGCAATGGGTAAATCCTGACACAACAAAGATCATGTTCTTGTGCATCATAAAATATTTTTCAGCAAAAGGGCAACATAGACTACTCCCAGGTGTTTTTCTCTTACCCCACAAGGCCTTCAGTTCGCGTTTTGAAGGGCTTGGACCTCTCCATAATAGAGGGAAAGACCGTGGCTTTGGTAGGGCCTAGCGGGTGCGGAAAATCAACAGTTTTGCAGTTGCTGGAGCGTTACTACGACCCCTTGGAGGGGAAGGTCTCTGTTGACGGGCAGGACCTGACAGACATGACGTTGGCCAGCCTGAGGTCTCAGCTGGGCGTGGTTTCGCAGGAGCCAAATCTGTTCGACAAAACTATCGCGGAAAATATAGCGTATGGCGACAACAATAGAGAAGTTACGCAAGACGAAGTTATTCAAGCAGCCAAGAACGCCAATATTCACAATTTTATAGCGTCGTTACCTTTGGTAAGTGTTTGAAATGTTCGAGATGAGGGGTTATCCACAAATTTCCTTATAGGGTTATGATACGAGATTGGGAGAAAGGGGCACGCAGTTGTCTGGAGGACAAAAGCAGCGAGTAGCCATCGCTAGGGCTTTGGTCAGGAACCCCAAAGTACTCCTTCTGGATGAAGCTACATCAGCGCTTGATACTGAAAGTGAAAAGGTAATTTTACTATTGGTTGTTATCCTTATTAATGTTTATCATATACCAACCATAATACATGACATACATAATCTACATAAATTGGTTTTGCATAGTGACCATGAAAATTGTCTTTTTTAACGAAAAGTCATAAACAAAGTAATACTTGTTTAACTATATTCTAATTGTGAATTGTCAGTTCGGCAGTCATTTTCGACCAAATTTCGAGTTACAAGACATCACTATGCATAAAATAACGCGTACAACACGTATGGAGGGAGCAACTCATCAAAATGTAACAATTTCATCGTCAGTTATACAAATATCTATTTTCCTTTAACATACCAACTATTTTAAATTCACCACCATGCAACTCTATTAAATGAATTTTACTTCTTCAGGTGGTCCAAGAAGCTTTGGACAATGCTCGACAAGGGCGTACATGTATAACAATTGCCCATCGATTGACAACTATCCAAGACGCTGATGTCATATGCGTCATCAACAATGGTCGAGTGAGTGAAATGGGAACACACAGTGAACTTCTCATCCAAAAGGGTCTGTACTACGTGCTACACAAGCTACAAAAAGGGCATGGACATAGATAGATTAAATAATCGCCACAGTGAGGCTTCAGTTGTTTTAATATTAGTTTAATTATGGAACATTACAATGACCAATTACTGGGTTTGAGAACCTGTGATAAAGTATCTAACCAAGAAAATAGAAGAGTTAATGTAGATGGGCAAACTATCGACAAGGCAGCTTTTGTTTGTTCTAGTCTGTCCCTATAATGATGTAACATGCATCCAAGAAATACTTTTATATGTTTAAGATTAGTTAGTTGTTACAATTATTTATTGCTATTGTTTCCGGCGAGATATATCTTACGTTGTTTCCATTAAACAATTATTTTTTTCAAATTATTTTTATTATGGTGTAAGATATAACACTAATCTACGTACACCAATAACGATTTCTACCTAAAACACGTCCAGAAAATAACTCCATAATCTATAGTCCAGAATTGTAATTTTTCTACAGTTTTGGCTCATCGACAAGGATAAACTGGTTTTAAATGTTTAAATTTGTATACAATTTATTTGCTACCTCAGATATGGTTGCCAGATTGAAACCTGTACAGGGTGTTTGCTACTAGCGACTTTGTTGTTCCAGATAGAAAAAAAAATGTTCAGATAAAAATTGTAGGGTATCATCCAAACCGTTCGAATTTGCTACTTAAAGAACCAATTGAGCATCACGGGTGAACTGTTTGACTTATTGTATACTTTTTTAATAGAACACCCTATATAATATGATTTATTTCATATAGTAAATTAGTAATATTTTGATTCTTTAATAGCGGATATTTCAACAATGGCTGAAGTAATTATGGACAACTTTATATACTATTTTTGAAAAGAGAATTTTAAGCGCTATCCAATAAACACATAATATATAGGGTGTTTCATTAAAAAAGTATACAATAAGTCAAAAAGTTTACCCGTGATGATCAATTGTTTCTTTAAGTAGCAAATTCGGACGGTTTGGATGATACCCTACAATTTTTATCTGGACAATTTTTTTTCTATCTGGAATAACAAAGTCGCTAGTAGCTGTCAAAATTTGAGCAAACACCCTGTACATTCCGCCTATATCATAAAATATTCCCAATCATTGATTTATCGTACCTTTTAAGAACAAAATCTATAAATATGCAGTACGAGAAAAAGAAGATACAGGTGCAAATTGTACTTCACTGTTAAGAATAATAATTTATAGAGACAGCACTGACAATCAATTACAGGTTCCCCCATTTTGGGAGTTTTAGTACACCTTCGAGTATCTTTGGCAAAGGGCTTTAGCGAGAAGGTGATCTAATTTTTCTTTTACGTTTATGTTCAGTAAAGCTGATATACCTGGAGTACTTAACCCAAACTCATGTAGCAATATGAAAACCTTTTGTGTATGAGCATCTGCTAGATCCCCCTCTAGTAGCTATCAGATCTGAAAGTTCTCTTGGCCCAACTTTAGTACGTATAAGGTCGTACCTATTGCCCATATCCGCTAGTCTGATTCTGATAAGTTGATCAATCACGCAGCTAGTTGAATTCACGCCACGTAAAGAAGCAGTGGTTTCAAACAACCTACCAACAATTCTGTGTCGTTTTAGCTTATTTAGGTTAGTTGCAGCCCTTGATAGTGTTTTAAATTAAATGTGCCATAAAATGCTGTGTATTGTTCTAGCTTGTTTAAACTAGTTGTAGCCTTTGATTTTTTAAACTGAATGCCCCATGAAATTGTTTTGGAACAGCTGATCACATTCATTCGCAGATTCTACTGCGCATGCCCTAAAGTTCAATCTATAGCACTTTGGACAAGACCTAATACTAAAGTTTTGCCGTTCTCTTTAGCTTGAATCTAAAACTGGAAATTATAACAAATGAACCACGTGCCCATATTGAGAAATAGGAAGTTGCGGTAAAAAATAAACCAGTAGAATAATAATTTTATGATTGTCAGCTTCCACATCCAAATCCAAGATGAAAATTTGGCTGGATTTCAACTGTTATAAAAACTTTCTGTATTGTCTATGCATGCCACCCTTTTCCTCGCCCTTTTTCTAACATGAGTGTTATACATTTCTTAACCGCAACTTATTAAAATTGCTTAGTCCATTGCCCAAGCCAGCTTTTCCAAATCGTTAACTACGTAACAGTTTGTGTTTGCATGCTTTCGAAGTTATGCAATGTAAGAGTTATGAAGCGATTTTGGAGAGAATTTTCAATTTAAACAGCAGTTGCTTGCAGGATTAGCCCAGAGCTATGTCAGCCTCTGCAGCCTCGCGGTGTTAAAGTTTACTGAATAAGTGTGTGTGTAGCAAGCAAGGTTTGCGTTTCAAGTAAACGACATTTAAATGGTGTACGTGATAAGCAATCAAATTGTGAAGCCATTGACCTGACGCAGACGACCGTGCGACACCGAAGCGAACAGAGCCAACAGCGAGGGACTTCCCCAATGCCTTCGTGTGGAATTTACATACGAGACATTCCACAGATGACACAATCCAAGGTGAGCCCAATTGGAAGGCAACGTTGCAGTTCTCTTGTCCCGATTTTTAGGTAACTTAATATAGAAAATAATTGCAGCTTAAGCGATAAGCGTTTGCTCCAGCTGTGTGAGAATCGCAATTACTTAAAGAAATGAGCGACACTGGAGATTCGTGCAGCTTAATTTTCACGCTTCTTAAGACAGTTAGTTGAGCGAATTTCTAATACTGTTTAAGTATACAGGTTGTCCGAAATCCGTTTCGAACATAGGAAATTAATGAGTGCGACAAGGAAGACATAAATAAAATGAGTAGCAGGACAAAGATAGAATGTAATCATCATGGCTAGGTAAATTTTTAAACTAAAAATTAAGTCAATGAAACAGAAACTTCTGTCAAATATTTTATCTGTCATTAAGAGTATGTATAAACTGAGGTTTAAATATACTATTGTTTATTATTCACATAATTATTTTAATTATTTAAACCTCACTTTATACTGTTAATGACAGATAAAATATTTGACAGAAGTGTTTGTTTATTTCATTGACTTAATTTCATTCTATCTTTGTCCTGCTACTTATTTTGTTTATGTCTTCCTTGTCGCACTCATTAATTTCCTATGTTCAAAACGGATTTCGGACAATCTGTATATGTATGGCAGACACCATTATCCTGCCGTTGTCTAAATGAAAATGAAAGCATCCCTAAGCTATCGCGCATATAGTATCCATTCCTATTTATCGATCTTGTGTTGAGCAATGGGCATTCGTTTTAAGATTTAATCCTATTTTATTTTGTTTTCTTTAATATTATTTTATATATGCAATTTTTGAGTAGCTACAAAAGTATTTGATTTAATTTAATATTAAAATTATCAATATTCATATTAAAAATAGTAATAAGCGCCCATATTTATTACAATAGAGTAAAACTTTACTTCAACTTAAGATTTCTGATCGAGCTACAATACTAAATTTCAAGGTGAACCTATAGTCCTTTATAAACCCGGTCAAGAATTATCTGTAACAACTCCAATTAGAGATGCGAAACATAAATCATTAGGCGAACAATTACCTAGGACCAACTTTAGAAAAAACTTTCAAATCGACATCTTTAGTAGGTAGAATATGTGATGTAAACACGGCTAAGAATCAAACATACACATGACGTACAACAGTGAATCTGCTAATTCGCATTTTTTCAAATGGTTCAGCACATTTTTGCAGCTGGTTATCTCGCGATAAGGCTGAGAGCCTGGACTAAAAGTTGGAACACGTCCCTCGTGAAATATTATCTTCAGGTATATATCTATCGCGAAATCGATTCGATCACAGTTTGAGGTGGAAAATCGAAGGTAGTGGTTGTAAATGTGCACGAGCTGGATTACTTCGCTAAACATTGTTAAATCGGTGAGTGCTAAGTGTAGAACAACAAACGGTTATTCAACATTACTAAAAGAAATTGAAGGATGCGTAACGAATTTCAAGAATTTGCTTCATTTTATCTATACCATTAGTGTAGAATTTCGCTATTCCGTTAATTCAAATATCGTTTCTAATGATACCAAATTCATCATTAAAGTTGAAGTTTCTCTTACTGATACAGAAATTATATGCTGCTAGGCAACACTTTGAGTTCCTAAGATTAAAAGTACTTTTACTTTCTATGAACTAAAAGTAGCCTCTACTTGGTCGGCTATGGGATGTAGTGGTCCTAATGCTTTTTAAATCACAAACGTCTAAAGCAGTTAACCATTTAAAATTTAGAATATTTTGTACTCTTCTTGGTTGCAAAAACATAGTATGTATTATTCAGAGTGAAAGAGGCGTTGTTTGACTCGCAATCTCTGCGTTCGCTCGGCTACGCTTCGCTTCACTTCGCAAATGCGAACATAATTGCTTGTCAAACAAAGTGCCACTATTAATTCTAATAAAACAATATACTATTATTTAATTTCAGATTCTAAATTTCTCTTTTTAATATATTCAAAACATGACCTGTCGATCAGTTCTTATCAGAAATATGACAATTGTCCCAATCGTCTAAAAATCGCTATCTCGTGCGTTACATCGCACCAGTTTGGATAAACACTTGAGGCTGTGCTATCTTCGCATTCCTAGGTTACAATCGATACTTTATCCGGAAATCTAATCGCATTAAACGAATAATAGGACTCATCTTCAGTAGGTTTGATAACAATGCAAAAGTTCAAATTTCATTGAAAAATAGAATTGCCCATAGAAACTTCCTCAATTTTCCTTAATGGTGCCGATGTACAACACTAAGAATGCTAATTTTACTACCCCCCGATAATTAAACTCTAATCACAATCTCAATTATCTTGTTTGGAATTACTCCCTGGATGTTCTTTCTGGATCCTACGTCAATTTTAAATTGGCCACTAACGCTTTGAAAACCTTTTAATGCAGTCCTGTAGTCAAACTTATAGACATGGAATTGTTGTCTTATCTTCTATCTACAAGTTCACGTGCAGAGTTGTTTTCAATAAAAGTCTTTATTGCCAGCAGTTTTACTTCAACTCAAAAGTGCAAATTCAAATTTTACTACCTACAATTTGCCTGCACAATTAAAAGCAGTTACTTGGACACCTCTGTCTCGGGCACGCGCGTGATTGTTAGTAGTTCTAATTTTATGATTCCTGAGTTTCAAGTTCATTTGCCATTGATCACATGACTAGACATCGGCCAAAAATATAGCTTCCCAGCACAGATTTCTGTAGCAGTCGTTGCAGTTTTTTTGGTCGCTTACAATCTGCATCATACAAATCAGTTTACATTTCTGGTGTTTTGCTCACGTTATTGACAACACTTTAGGGCAATTGTTGCCACCATCCCTAACTTTAATCCTAAGTTTGCTTCAAAGGCAAAACGTTCGACATTGTATCTTCTTCTACAGTTGCAAATTAAATCAGGTACCTAGAGGTTTCCAACAAAAATCACACATGCTGAATTAGTCATTTTTATGGTTGAACAATTAACTACCATTGCAAGTAGAACTTAATCTGACTTAAGTACGTCTGGTAGATTAGAGCTGCCACAAATCGAAGCATATCTTTACCCATATCTTTACTCCATATTGCATGCCGATTTTAGTTTGGCGTTAAGTGGTTAAAACTTCGATCATGTAATTATTCCGTCAAATCTAATAATACTTAATCTTATCGGGAACTCGAAGCCTAAAAGTACAGAATTTTACAAGCACAGACAAAAGCTTTCAAGCTAATGACTGTTAGACAAATGAAATGAATCAAGGAGGTCGTTTTGGGTAGCTTCGAAAATTAAGTGAGTTTTCATTGCAGTGAACCATGGCAGAGAAGTCTTCGCTAAGCACGGAAGATCTGATCGTGCAGAATGGCTCGGAGAAGAAGGAAAGCCCTTTAGATGCGTAAGTAGTTTTTAAACTTGCCTTGCCTCGCCGGTGAGTAAGAGTAATATTTCCGTATTTTAACATTGAAAAACCATGAGTCCCTAAAAATACAGTCTTGCCCTTGTTTCGTGTCAAAACCTTAGACCAATACTGAAGTTTTGATGACAAGGTGAGACCACGATAATTACAAGATTTGGTCGGAGTAAAACTAAGAATTCCCTTATTCTTGCATTTGCACCAAACCAAACCCTGCCAGGATCTACACAAAAATTTACACAAATCTTGGCTTGACCTTGGTGTCAAGAATCTGTGTACATACATACCTTTTCTTCCCGCAGAAAATTCACGGAAGCCAAGGAAAATGAGCAGAAAGAGGAGGTGCCGCCTGTGTCCTTTTTCCAAATAGTAAGTAGTAACTGGGTCTTGCTTCCTTGGCTTACATTCATCATTTGGTTTGCAGTACAGATACGCAACTGGTTTAGATAAATTCCTACTTTTTATCGGGTCGTTATGTGCTGTAGGAACAGGTGTGTTACAGCCGCTTAACGTATTAATATTCGGAACGTTAACAGGAGATATTATAAAATTTGCGGGCATTTTAAATTCACAAGATCCCACGCAGGATATTGAACAAGCAAAGATAGATTTTATGGACAACATCATAAGTTTTGCCGTTTACAACAGCTTAATTGGGATTGCCATGTTGATCCTTAGCTATCTTTCAACTGTGATGTTTAATTACAGTGCAATACGGCAGGTTAGTTTCTTAGTTTTTTTATTAAATGGTTAACCTAATACTGTATCTAACAGATATACAAAATACGTGGACTTTACTTTGGAAACGCACTAAACCAAGATATTGCTTGGTATGACGTCCAGCAAACCGGAGACTTCGCCAGCCGTATGTCAGAGTAAGTACAGCGCTTCCATCAATAATCACACGTGCAAAATGATTTAACACGCATCCACTTCGGCAGAGACATTACCAAACTTGAAGAAGGCTTAGGTGAAAAAGTGGTTATGTTTCTACACTTTCAAGTGGCGTTCGTAGCAAGCTTGGTCTTGGCCCTCGTCAAAGGATGGGAATTGGCCCTCATCTGCCTCACTTCCTTGCCAGTTACCATGATCTGCTTAGGAATTGTTGCGCTGGTTAGTAAATTCTTTTTTTGTCCTATCCGAAACTAATTTCTTACCTTCCCAGTTGACAAGTAGGCTAGCTAAGAAGGAAATGGACGCGTATGGAGCCGCGGGAGCGATAGCAGAAGAGGTCTTGAGCGCTATCAGGACGGTCGTGGCCTTCGGAGGGCAGAGCAAGGAAATAAGCAGGTTTTCGGAAAAGCTTGTGTTTGCGAGGGACAATAACATAAAGCGTTCCTTCTTGGGCGGCTTCGGCTTTGGCATGCTCTGGTTCTTTATCTACGGGAGCTATTCGCTTGCTTTTTGGTACGGAGTAAAGCTAATCATCGAAGAAAGGGAACTTCCTGAAAGCGAGCGGACATATGATGCCGGAAATATGGTTACGGTAGGTTTAAGAAAAGCTGCAGATTTTCGAAGAAGGCCAATGTTGTTGGTTGTTACTCTTGCAGGTGTTTTTCGGCGTAATGACAGGAAGCATGAACTTCGGAATGTCGTCTCCCTACATAGAAGTATTCGGAATTGCGAAAGGAGCTGCTGCTAAAATATATTCCGTCATCGATAATGTGCCCATCATTAATACCTTTAAAAATAAGGGTTTGCAACTCAATGAAGTTAAGGGTAACATTGTCTTCAAGGATGTACACTTCGATTATCCATCAAGATCTGACGTTAAGGTATGGTTATAGAATTTACCCCGTCTATAAAGCACTTGCTAATGATACAACTTTTAGATTTTGCAAGGATTAAACTTAACAATCAGAGCTGGAGAAACAGTGGCTTTAGTTGGTAGCTCCGGATGTGGAAAATCAACCTGTATTCAACTAATGCAAAGATTTTATGACCCTCTATCTGGCCAAGTAAGTAATCTGGATATTTCAAGCGATGAACCTGAAGCCTTGCTGGATTAAATCGCGCATTTGTTGTGAAAGATCTCGCTTTTCAGAATGTGTCAGTATGTATTGTGCAGATGTTGAAAATGTCAAATCAGAGAAACACATTTTGTAATTTAAAAGAGCGATTACCTCAGATTACAATCTATTTCATTCTTTAAAACGTTAACCTGTCTACGAAAGCTACATAATGACAGGAAATTATGTAATTTGATATTTTAGATCTTCTTGGACGACAATAAACTGAACGAGCTAGATTTAACCTGGTTAAGAAGCCACATAGGCGTAGTCGGCCAAGAACCAGTGCTGTTTGGAACAACAATTGCTGAAAACATTAGGTATGGTAACATGTCGGCCACATATGAAGATATCGAGAAGGCGGCCATGCGAGCCAACGCACACATCTTTATTTCTTCTTTGCCACAAGGGTACGACACCCTTGTTGGGGAGCGAGGGGCGCAGCTCTCCGGTGGCCAGAAGCAAAGGATTGCTATTGCTCGAGCTCTCGTTCGAGAACCTTCTATTCTGCTTCTTGATGAAGCCACCTCGGCCTTGGACACGAACAGTGAAGCCAAAGTCCAAGCTGCTTTGGATAACGTAAGTTTTAACACACCTTTAGTGATATTTGGGTTTTAACCTGATAAATATTGTTCGATAGGCAAGCAAAGGATGTACAACGATTATAGTAGCGCACAGACTGTCCACCATCAGAAACGCAAGCAGAATTGTTGTATTGTCAGAAGGCAAAGCAATTGAAGATGGCACGCACGAAGAGCTAATGACCAAAAAGGGAGCATACTTCAATTTAGTTACCACCCAAGCGTCACCCGACGACGTTCCTGAAACACCAGAAGAAGAAAGAGAAGCCGTATTTCTCTATGACGACAAGAAAGCTTCCATAGTTGAGGGTGGCGTTGAGGTAAGCAAAAATTGAGTATAAAAAGGCGCGTAAATAAGTTTTTTGTTCAATTTTATAGATTGAAGAAATAATGGACCAAGCTGAGCATTCCTCCGCATCCGTTATGGCCATTATGAAGGTGAACGCTCCTGAATGGTGGCATCTTCTAATTGGATGCGTTACTTCGATAGTTATGGGAGCTGCTATGCCAGCATTTGCTGTTCTCTTTGGCGAAATTCTTGGGGTATGTGCACCGTACCTATTACTGTCCAATGCAGTTCTGAAACAGTTTTACTTTATAGGTGTTGGTTATTGAAGATGAGGACGAGATTAGAAGTGAAACTAATAAGTACGTTATACTTTTTCTTGTAGCAGGCGTTGTTACGGGTTTTGCGACTTTTCTTCAGGTAAATGTTATGCAAATACGTGCATACCGTAGACTAACCAGTTTCTTTTAGATTTACATGTTTGGCATTGCCGGAGAGAAGCTGACAATGAGACTGCGCCAACAGATGTTCCAAGCTATGTTGAGGCAGGAGATTGGTTGGTTCGACCATAAGGAAAACGGAGTTGGGTCTTTATGTGCTAAACTATCTGGAGAAGCTGCTAGTGTGCAAGGGGTAATAAGCTAAAGACCATAATTAGTAACTAACTTAGAAATAATAATGGGATTTTTAGGCAACAGGGCAGCGCATTGGCACAATCTTTCAATCTATTTCAACATTGGTGTTATCGGTAGGCTTATCCATGTACTATGAGTGGCGACTTGGTTTCGTCGCTATGGCTTTCGCACCTGTTATTTTGGTAGCAATATTTTTCCAACAGCGGCTTATGAACGTGGAAAATAAGGGAAACCACAAATCTTTAGAGAAATCTACGAAGGTGAGTAGCTATACTTTAGACATTGTTTTTCGAGGACTTGGCTCGTCCTCTCTTTAATTTTTTTTCATATAATTGGTCATTTATTTACAAAAAAGATGATTTATTCCACCATCTTTTGCTTGTTGTTGATTTTAGAGAAATCGGTCGGCATTGATCTTGACCTACGTGTTGGTTATCATAATCAAAGCTAATATTGGTATTGTTGCTGTTACTAGAAAATATTTAAAGAGGTTGAATTCTCGGAAAAATGTATAGCCTTTTGCTTCCTAACGCTTTATTCTAGTCTGAATAGCTAATTCTATTTATGAACCAATTTCAAACTTATATTACAGATAGCAGTTGAAGCTGTGAGCAACATCAGGACGGTTGCATCTTTGGGCCGCGAAGACACCTTCTACCAACAGTACCTTGCAGAACTCTTACCACACCATAAAATCGCAAAAAGAAACACTCACGTGAGGGCCTTCGTACTTGGCTTGGCACGAAGTATCATGTTCTTTGCTTACGCCGTTTGCATGTACTATGGAGGCGTTCTTATTAGAGACGAGGGTATGCCCTACACAAAAGTATTCAAGTAAGTTGCGTACTTTTCAAATAACCGTCATAATCTAACCAATGTTACTTGCAGAGTTTCCCAAGCCCTTATAATGGGTACAATGTCCATCGCCAACGCCTTGGCCTTCACGCCCAACTTCCAAAAGGGCTTGACAGCGGCTGCAAAGATATTTACGCTCTTAAACAGGGTCCCCAAAATAATGGATTCTTCCAACGCTAGCTCCGCGCAATGGGTAAATCCTGACACAACAAAGACCATGTTCTTGTGCATCATAAAGCATTTTTCAGCAAAAGGGCAACATAGACTACTCCCAGGTGTTTTTCTCTTACCCCACAAGGCCTTCAGTTCGCGTTTTGAAGGGCTTGGACCTCTCCATAATAGAGGGAAAGACCGTGGCTTTGGTAGGGCCTAGCGGGTGCGGAAAATCAACAGTTTTGCAACTGCTGGAGCGTTACTACGACCCGTTGGAAGGGCAGGTCTCTGTTGACGGGCAAGACCTGACAGACATGACGTTGGCCAGCCTGAGGTCTCAGCTGGGCGTGGTTTCACAGGAGCCAAATCTGTTCGACAAAACCATCGCAGAAAATATAGCGTATGGCGACAACAATAGAAAAGTTACGCAAGACGAAATTATTCAAGCAGCCAAGAACGCCAATATTCACAATTTCATAGCGTCGTTACCTTTGGTAAGTGTTTGAAATGATGAGATGAGGGGTTATTCACGAATTTCTTTATAGGGTTATGATACGAGATTGGGAGAAAGGGGCACGCAGTTGTCTGGAGGACAAAAGCAGCGAGTAGCCATCGCTAGGGCTTTGGTCAGGAATCCCAAAGTGCTCCTTCTGGATGAAGCAACATCAGCGCTTGATACTGAAAGTGAAAAGGTAATTTTACTATTGATTATTAGCCTTATTAATGTTTATCATATACCAACCATAATACATGACATAGATAATCTACATAAAATGGTTTTATTTGTATAGTGACGATGAAAGTTGTCTTTTTTTAAAGAAAAGTCATAAATAAAGTAATACTTGTTTAACTATTTTATTGAAATTGTGAATTGTCAGTTCGAAAGTTGTAAATTATGAAGTCATTTTCGACCAAATTTTGAGTTACAAGACATCACTATGCATAAAATAACGTGTACAACACGTATGGCGTAAGTAACTCATAACAAAGTATCAATTTCGTCACCAGTTATACAAATAACTATTTTCCTTCAACATACCAACTATTTTAAATTCTCCACAATATTAAATTAATTTTACTTCTTCAGGTGGTTCAAGAAGCTTTGGACAGTGCTCGACAAGGACGTACATGCATAACAATTGCCCATCGACTAACAACTATCCAAGACGCTGACGTCATATGCGTCATCAACAATGGTCGAGTGAGTGAAATGGGAACACACAGTGAACTGCTTAGCCAAAAGGGTCTATACTACGTGCTACACAGACTACAAAAAGGGCATGGACATAGTTAGACTAAATAATCGCCACTGTGAGGCTCCAGTTGCTTAAATATTAATTTATTTATTGAATATTACAATGACCAATTACTATGTGTGAGAACCTTGGATAAAGTTCCTAAACAAGAAAATAGAATAGTTAGTCTAGATAGATAAAATACCGACAAGGAAGCTTTTGTTTGCACTAGTCTGTATAATCATGTAATATGCATCCAAGAAATATTTTTATATGTTTAAGATTAGTTATTTGTTACCATTATTTATTGCTAGTGTTTCCGAGATGGATCTTACCTTGTTTCTATTAAACAATTATTTTTTCAAATTGTTTTTATTATAATGTAACATATCATATAATACTAATCTTCGAACACCAATAACGATTTCTACCTAAAAAAACATGTAGAAAATAACTCTATAATCTATAGTCCAGAACTGTAATTTTTACGTAGTCCTTGGATCATTGGCAAGAATAACCTAGTTTTAAATGTTTAAATTTAGATACAATTTGTTTATTACCTCAGATATGGTTGCCAGATTGAAACCTGTACATTCCGACTACATAAAATATCCCGACTTTTATCACCAATCATATATTTATCGTATCTTCAAGAACAAAATCTATAAATGTGCAGTACGAGTACAGGAAGATACAGTTGCAAATTGTACTTCACTGATAAGAATACTAATTTCTAGAGAAAGTACTGACCCTCAAAATTCAATTAGAGGTTCCCCCATTTTGGGATCTTTTAGTACACCTTCGGGTATCATCGGCAAAGAGCTTCAGCAAGAAGATGATAATTTTTCTTTTACGTTTATGTTCAATAAAGCTGATATACCCGGCGTACTTAACCTAAACTCATGTAGAAACAACATACTAGAAACATGAAAACCTTCTGCTAGATCCCCCTCTAGTAGCTATCAGATCTGAAAGTTCTCTTGGTCCAACTTTAGTATAAGCTCTTGCCTATTGCGCATGTCCGCTAGTTCGATTCTGTTAAGTTGGCCCGGAGCTAGTTGAATTCACGCCACGTAAAGAAGCAGTGATTTCAAACAATCTACCAACAATTCGCTGTGTCGTTTTAGCTTGTTTAGGTTAGTTGCTGCCTTTGATAGTTTTTTTAAGTAAATGTTCCATAAAATGCTGTGTATCGTTCTAGCTTGTTTAGATTAGTTGTAGCCTTTGATAGTTTTTAAACTGAATGCCCCATGAAAATGTTTTGGAACAACCGATCACATTCATTCGCGAATTCTACTGCGCATGCGCTAAAGTTTAATCTGTAGCGCTTTTGATAAGACCTAATAATAAAGTTTTGCCGTTCTCTTCAGCTTGAATCTAAAACTGCAAATTATAACAATTGCGGTAAAAATAAACTAGTAGAATAATAATTTTATGACTGTCTTGAGGGAATTGAAGTTTAAATAACCAGTTACTGTTTCAAAGAAAGCGTTCCTATCTTGAACAATTTTTTGTTGTAGATTGAATTTCTTCACCTTCCACATCCAAATCTAAGATGAACATTTGGCTGGATTTCAACTGTTATAAAAATTATCTGCATTGTCTATTGGCAACTGAATCCAAGCGCTACGCCACCATGCGGTAGAATTTTGAACTGTGTCATTGAGGTCGAAATTTAAACTCGCATTGAGAAAATGGTTTAAGCTAATTATTTGTTGGCTTATTACAAAGTTACTAATGCGAGAAACGGAATATTTATTCTGGCAACTTTCTCCTCTGACTCAGACCTACAACTACCCCGCTAAAGACTGTTTAAATTCTTTTACTTTTATTTTCGAGCGCAGCTGTAATACGTTGGTACATGTCTACATTTACCTTGCTTGTTCTTGTTTTTACTAGGTTTGTTCTTGCTGAAGTTCAGTGTCTTGTTTATATTTATTAATTTATTGTTTATATTTTTAATAACGGGATATCTTTAATGTAAAAATGAATCGTGAACGTGAGGGAGCTAGATTTTCTCCTGTACCAAATACATCGAAACGGTTTTGTTGCGTGTATGGTTGTAAATCACTATCAAAACGCGATACAACTGTGCTGTTCCATAAGTTTCCTAAAGAAGGAGAATTTGTAAAAATTAATAATCAGAAAGCAGATCGGCGAAAGAAATGGGTTCGTTTACTTAGAATGGGGAAAAAAGTTACAGAAAGTATGCATGTTTGTTCTATGCATTTTAAAAAAGAAGATTATATCCTTCCTGGTGAGTACAATACTTATTATCGTAATGATATAAATTAAAATTTATAATGCAAAACCAATAACACAAGACGTAAAGGCAAAACAAGTGTTTTGACAGTCCTTTTAGTTTTCTAATTACTTTGTAATGTTGTAGACATAGCTGCAAAGAGAAGGCATCTGAAGAAAATTGCTGTTCCAAAATGCAATTTACCAAAATCTTCAATTGCGAATGCCGCGAAAGCAAAACCTTCAGATATGAATAATTTTATATTAAACCACAACGTGTCTTACCTGTTCAAATACATTAATGTTGCTACAATGTGCTTACATCTACGACTTGCTCCAGCTTTCAGGAACACATCATATTTTCAATTTTCCATTGTTCATTTTCAAAAATCAAACATCCGTTGACTTCGTGCGGTGCTTCTTTTACGCCGAAGTTTGTAGGCAAAGAGCAACGACACTTGTTTTAACATTTCTTGACTTTTGCACCCACAATAAATAACATGTCCAGAATTAATTAATTGTTCTCCTTCAATATAATTTCTAGAAGAAAATGTTGCTTGTGCATAATTGCAAATATTCAGCATAGTTAATCTATCTGCCATTATCACTTTATCACGACACTTTACTTACAACCAACCGTTTGACTGACTTCTGCGCGTGTAACGAACTTATTTATTTGTACTATTGATGACTAATACGTGACTATTAAAGTATCATTAGAACATCTTTAACTACATTCCATAAGACTTAAAATTCCCGAATAACTGCTGTGTGTAACAAATACTTACTATACTAGAAATAGACTTAATAGCCATTGATGTACTCACGGCTGGTGAAATTATTTATTTCTATCAAAACAGCTCTATTAAAGTCCCATTTAAACATCTTTAATTAAAATGCATATCATGAAGATTTACAATTTCTCAATATTAGGCCCGTAAAATTATTTAAGAAAATACTAGAAATCTGTTAAATGCAGCATTGGTATATTTACGTACTACTGATTAAATTATTTATTTATGGTAAAACAGCCCTATTAAAATCCCGTTTACACATCTTTAATTAAAGTGCATACCATGAAAGCTTAAAATATCCCAATATTATGCCCCTAAAATTATTTAAACAAATACTTAAAAACATTTAAAATCAGCGTTTAAGTAGGGAAATACATAGGCTTTAAGAATCGTACCTACTTAGAGCGGCCATTTAACTAAGCTCCGCCTTCATTTCACTTCCCAAAAG